>BSBM01000852.1:0-180000 GCA_027924585.1 Larix kaempferi | reverse complement strand
GACGATGATATGCTATTTTGAGCAGTATGCTCAAACAGCTATGATGTAAGTCCAATGAGACAGTTCATGTTATTCTTATGAATAAAAAGATTTTTTTCCACGAAAAAAAAATATATTCAACAAAGATGATTTATTTTTATAATTTTGTTTTCTCATTTACAAGTAAAATAAAATAATTTTATGAGAATGTTAACATATTTTATTATAATATTATTGCAAATAAAATTGTAATAATTGACTTTCTTTTGAATTATACTTGGAATTTGTTTTGATTCATTTATAAGGTGAAAATATGAATATTGATGATCATTTTGCTTGTTTTTTTAAAATAAATGTTCTTTTCACAAGTTCTATTCATTTATTTTCTTTATTAACATTCAATATGTCAATTTAAAGTGTTTGACAATATGTTTTTTAAAAATAAGGAATTGATAATTAGTTGGATCAAAATTTAGTTCACAATTTGTTTTTGTTATGTTAGGACAAGAATGTATTCTTACTTTTTTTCATTTAAGAGGAGAATACAATAGTGGTTAAATGTTTCCTTATTTTCTCGAGTTAAAAATAAAAAATCTAAACGTATCATTTAAAAAAAGCAATTCATACTTCTTAACATGAAATTTTCAATTTTTGTAATTTTGAAAATATTAGATTTTTATTTCAAAATGATAATAATATTAAATTAATATATATATAAATTAGTAAAAAAATAATTAAAATTTACTAAATACATTAAAAGTTGTATATGCTCATAGTACATTGAATGCTAAAAGGTGTGAGAATAAATTTGTAGTCTTTATAAAGTCCACCTCTTTATAAGTTGGAGAAACCGTGGCTTGTTGGTTTTTGCATATGTGTAGGTATTTTGGATGAAAGATTTTTTTCTTATAATGTTAGATTTAATGAAATTTGCACATTTAAAAAAATAATAATAAAAATAATTATATATACATTATTTATATGGTTTACATATTATGTGTTTATTTAAGTTTGATGTCATAAATTGCAAAATGAAAAACCATATTATTCTATATGCACATAAATATGCATTATTGCTTATAAATGATGTGTTCTACAATGATGGTTGTAAAAAGTGCAAAATTGAAAAACACCTATTACTAATCAAAGTATTGATATGGTATATGCAATGTAAGATGTTGCTAAGTTATGCTTTTTTATTGGCACCTACATAAACCATTTACACACACAAAGAGTAACATACAAAAATAGTGCTCATGATACATGTATCCTAGGATGGTATGAATTGGCATCCAATCTGCTATTGGATCTACATAGATTCATCTTAACATTGGAACTATCAAGCATAGAAAATAATTAAATCCATTGTGGTGCAAACCTTCCTCAAGTTTTAGTCCAATCTTACTCTGAATTTGTTCATAATCATTATAGGAATAATCAACCAAAAAAAAAAAAAAAAAAAAAAAAAAAATCAATTATTATAATAATATAATTTTAAAATTAGTCTCAATGTCCACTCAAGCTATATATTTGTATATTAATAATTTAAAAAAATCAAAGAAATTATTTGATTTTTTTTGCATTCTTCAGAGAACATAATTTACCCACAACCAAACACTAGACCATCAAGTGACATTACAAATACTAAGACAAGAAGACATGGACAAATGGTATTTAAACAATATAGCATTAAGCCACATTACATACAATAAGATAGTTAACCATATGGATAAGTGTTATTGAGCTATGTAGGGAACCGGTAGAGGCCATAAGAGGACCTTCTTGTGCTCTTGGGAGGAAAACCCACTATCCAATGCCTTGCTTTGTCCCAAACAATGAACATAGCAACAACTCCTCCAAATCCAATGCCCAATCCCATCCACAATGCTATCAAAGACATGTTTTCATGTAATGAGTGCATCCATCCTCTTTTAATATTACTATGTCGGTCATTGTCTCCAGTAGGTGTTTTCTTTTGCTTATATTTTCCATTGCACAATGGTAGAGGCAACCCACATAAGCACTTATTACTCTGAAATGAAGGCGGATTAAAAATGGAAAATTGTATCCCTGATGGGATTGGCCCACATAGGTTATTAGATGAAACATCTAGATAAGCCAACATTGATAATTTAGAGAGCTCTTGAGGAATTTCTCCACTCAATTTATTTTTGGCCAAATCCAATTGCTCCAAAGTAGATATGCTACTAAAACTTGTAGGTATTTTTCCTTCCAATTGGTTCCTAGACAAATTTAGCAACCATAAGCTACTCATACTTCCTATGAATTTCTATTATTTTGTTTTAATCCATGAATTTAAAATTTTTCTAACCATTAACTTTTTTTTCTTTCTTTATTTTTTCTCATAACTTTCTAACTCTATCACCATCTTTTACAAATTTCCAAACCTATCGCTGTATTCCATTTACTTAAATCACAATTATCAATTTGATTTTTCCACAACTTTTCCAAATCTATCACCATCTTTCAAAACTGTCCCACCCTGTCATCTTCTTTCAATTTTTTCCAATTCTCCAAGACTTTTCTTTGAAACTCATCTGACTTTTCAACAATGGAGTGGGTGGGAAAGTTACTGAAACTCCTCGACATTTCATTTTCGCCCCAATAAAGTCAAGTCAATACACGCATTTCCTCTCCGTAATTGCATATCTCCATCTTTCGTTTTCATAAATCATATCTCCATCTCTCATATACAATTCACGTTGGAGATGCCAACCGACTTTTCGGCATTGGAGTCGTGGGAAATTGGAACTCCATATTTTTCGCACTAGACATAACTTTCCAACTCTCCCAGACTTTGAATATAACTTTCCAACTCTCCCAGACTTTGAATAGAATACAATTCCACACAATGTAGAATACATTTCCACACAATGAAGTCAAGTCAATAAGGACAGCTTACGGTCGCTGGTCTGATTTTCTCTTTATTACGGTGGGCTACAACTTTTCAACTTTCCATTTTGTAAACCCACTGATTATCAATTTCAGATAATCAGTCACCTTCATAATTGTCCGACCCTATCTTCATCTTTCATTCTTTCTAACTCTCCCAGACTTTGAATAGAATACAATTCCACACAATGAAGTCAAGTCAATAAGGACAGACTACGGTCAAATCAACACGGACTCTGGTTTTCTCTTTATTACGGTGGGCTCCAACAAAGAAGTACCGCTGAAGATGACCAGCGACTTTCCCACAATGGAGTGGGTCACGGGTTGGAAATTGTGGAATAAATTTACTGAAACTCCTGCGACATTTTCGGTAACTAAAGTCAAGTCAATACACGCTTTTGCGTTGCGATTTCGTAAATCATAACTCCATATTTCGTTTCCATATATGTAGTAAAGAAGTCACGTTGGAGATGACAATGAAGTGGGTCACTGGTGGGAAATTGAAGCTCCTCCCCTACTTTTCCTGAAAAATATCTCCATCTGGCGTTATCCGTGCATGCTTTTATATCTTAGATGTTTCCTCTCTCCATCTCAGCGATTCAAGGACGTTGGAGATGACAATGAAGTGGGTCACTGGTGGGAAATTGAAGCGATTCAAGGACGTTGGAGATGACAATGAAGTCGGTGGGAAGAACTCCACAACTTCTGCTAAAAAATACCTCCATCTGGCGTGAACCACACTTCTGTGCAATTGCTTTTATATCTTAGATGTTTCCTCTCTCCATCTCAGCGATTCAAGGCCGATGGAAGATGACAAAACCACGATTTGTCTTACTCAACTGTGGTTAACGCCATTCAGTTTTCTAACTTATATTACGACTTTGTTTTAATAGTATTTAAGCAACGCTTCAGTTTTGAGATAATTATGTTTTTATGTGGGCTCAAATTTCAATTCCAATAAAATATACATAATTTTTAATACTTATATATTTTTTAATAAAAACAATTCATATATATATATATACAAAGTGGGTTAATGGTAAAAACTTGTATTTTTTCTTAGAAAACATTCTAAACAAAAAGTTGACATCTCTAATATCAAAATATTTGGTTGTAAAATAATTAATTCAACTAAATAAATGAGGCCACACAAATATATAGGGAATGGATGTTGTTATTCTTATTAAAAAGATTTAGAAATTTTGGTTCAGCTTATTTGATAAGGGTCTAGGTCTTAATAAGGATATGACCCCAAAATGGATTTTTAGGACTATGGGGAGAACGAGATATTGAACTACCTAGTTAGTTTCCATATCCATGAGGAGCTTCTAGAGGTTTAGAGATGTGCCAAATATTTACCATTAATGTAAAAGATGATATATTTGCCAAGGACAATCGAGCCAATACCAAATGGAGCTAGGGGGTAGACCTCTGGTCTACTTGAACGACTTAGACTTACTAGGTCCTGGAGGACCCAAGACTAGAGTCATGTGATCATTTATGTCAATTTTCAATTTTCCATTATGTTTTTATGTCCTAGCGTGTTCATCTTGTTTTCACTATTTGAAACAAAGTGCGGTGCTAATATCTAATGCTCTTTGCCTGGTAAGACTACAACCTTCCTTCTGCTCAAGTGCCAAGACTTTAGGGTACATATTCTTCCAAATTTTCCTAGCACTTGTAGTCGTCCCCATCTCTTTTTAACATGCCATTAGGGTGGGGAAAACCACAACAAGAATGAAAAACTCAGTGGATGGCTTAATGGGATTAATTTTTACATTCGGATTACATGTTTCTTGGTTAAATTGCGTCAGTCTTCTGCTCAGGTGCCAAGCCTTCAAGGTCCCTATTTTGCCAAATTTTCGCAACACTTGTAGTTGTCCTCATCCATTTTTGACATGCCATTAGGGTGGGGCAGACTAGAGCAAGAATGAAAAGCTCAGTGGATGGCTAGTGTGCTTAATTTTTACAATCAAATTACATGCTTCTTGGTTAAATTGCATGAAAGGGTATGCTCTATACATTATTCTTCATTAATAGAAAATGACATGCATATCTTGAAACATTAAGGAAAGAATTTAGGATTGTATCCATGGTCTCAACAATCGGTTTCTAATTATGATAGAAATTCAAAGGAAAACCTTGTCGTTGGATTAGGCGGACCGAAAGCATATCATTTTAAGATTTTTGATTGATTTTGTGTGAGATGCATATTCTAGGATAAAAAATTTTATTCGCATTCCCTATATATATTTGAATTATATATATAATTCAACATTTGTATGCCTCATTTTGCTTACATTCTCATGTTTTTGTTCGGGCAAAACTTAGATAAAGGGATAGGTCACAAATCCCTTTATGATACATGTTCAATTTTTAGTGCTATTTCATCCTGTAAGCTTACAACTGATTCAGCAGGGCAATCCAAAGGATTTGGTTTTGTTTTATTTGAACAATATGAATCAACAAAGAATGCATTAGTCAAGTTGAATGGCATGCTAATGAATGGAAAACTGGTCTATGTTGGTCCTTTTTTGCAAAGACGGGAAAGGGAACAAGGAAATGGAGGGACCATGTTTTGTAATGTTTATGTTAAGAATTTGTTAGATTCGGTCATATATGAGGATTTAGGAAATAAAGTTGAGTATGGACCAATCACCAGTGCATTGAGAATGAGGGATACAAAGGGTCAATCATAAATGTGAAGAATTGGGATTTTGATTTTATACCTTGAAGAGTTCAAAATTACTTGTAGAAGGCTAAAATGTGGATATCTGTGGCCCGCTGCATACTATTTTAGATGAGATTATAATGGGAGTTCAAGTGGTGGAGATGAACTCCGGATAAAATTTGTTTAAGAAATATTGAAGTAAGCACTGATTTCTTAATATTGGCCTACCGCTTGGTCTTTTGTTTGAATCTTTAACAATTATTTGCATGGTGTTAGTTTTACAACAAATGATCAAGAGAAATAAACCAACAGAATTTTATATGGTACTTTGGGCACTGTGGTATTCAACAGATTGCAGCAATCTCCTGAAACATATCTTATTGGAAAATATATAGTTAGGAAAGACCGATGATGTTATCCCAAAAGGATGGCCAACCATGATATTCAATTTTGAATAGAAGTATTATATTTGTTACTGTAAACATTGTTGCTTTTTGAGCTAACTATGCATTCGTTTTTAGTATTTTTTATTGTTGTTGTATTGGGAATGAACAATTTTCACGCAGGTCCTTCATGGCAAAGTTATGGTATTCTTAGTAGTGTGTTTTGTAGCATTCTTTAATTCAGTATTAACTGATACCTTGTCTCTTCACTTCATAGATGTTTCGCATCATTCTTTAATTCAATATTAAAATGCCTATTTCATTAAATTTGGACAAATTATGCAATTTTTGGACTAAGAAAATCTGAATTTAGACTTTGAAAGTGTCAATATCAACCTTTCTAAAGTGCAAAAACGAGTTCTGAAAGTGGCAATATTGGATTTGAAAAGTGTGTTTTTCTATTCGAACAGTGTGTTGTTTGACTACTTATGAACCTTAAAATTGTAGTTTTTTGTTATAAAATCATGAATTTCAATTCAAAATGTGTGAATTTCAAATCTGAAACTACAAATTTTGATTTGAAAAGTGTGAATTTCAAATTTGAAACTACAAATTTTGATTTGAAAAGTGTGAATTTCAAATCCAAAAATGCAAATTTTGATTTGAAAAGTGTCAATTTCAAATCAAAAAATGCAATTTTGATTTGAAAAGTGTGAATTTCAAATAAAAAAATGCAAAATTTGATTTGAAAAGTGTGAATTTCAAATCAAAAAATGCAAAATTTGATTTGAAATGTGTGAATTTCAAATAAAAAAATGCAATTTCGGATTTGAAAAGTGTGAATTTCAAATAAAAAAACTGCAATTTTCATTTGTAGATGTTCAAAATTTTAAGGAGAAAAGTTCAATGTCTAAAATATTCCATCATTGTTTGAATAACAACTCAATCCACTAAGTTATAACATATAAAAATGGTTTGTCCCTATTTTTGTTTTCTGACAAGAAGGATCGGTCGCCCCTTCTTTTCATAGTTAATTGTGAAAACCTTTATCCAACCATTTAGCTATATCCATAATGGAGAACACAAGAAGGATCCACCGACCCTTCTTGCAGTGTCGAAATATTATGAAAAAAATATTGATAATAAGAAGGGTCGAGCGACCCTTCTTGCAGCGTCGAACTATTATGAAAATAATATGGGGAATAAGAAGGTTCGACCGACCCTTCAATTACGACGAAATTGTAAAAATAAAACACCTTGGAAGTTATACCATATAAAAATGGTTTGTTCCGACTTCCGTTTTAGGATAGGAAGGATCGGCTGCCCCTTCTTTTCGTAGTCAATTTTCAAAACCTTTATCCATCAATTCAGTTATAGCCATAATGGATAATGCAAGAAGGATCGACCGACCCTTCTTGCAGTGTCGAACTATTCTGAAAAGAATATTTGGAATAAGAAGGGTCGGCCGACCTGTCATTGAGGAGGGAATTGTAACGATAGAACACCTTGGAGAAAGAGTGGCCACCCTTTCTCTGAGAATTATTCATCTACTTGCGAGCAAAGTCTTTAAAGCAAAACGTCTATAAATGTTTTTGTTAAAATGTTGATATCTAATATCCTAGGGTGACACTTGGAACGATCATATTGTAACACGTGGCATATTTGATTTGGAACATTGAGTATAGCGAGGTTACTAATTTTTATTTGATTTGGCACATAGTAGTTTATGCTAATTGAAAAATTCACTGATAGTAGTTTTAAGGATAATTAGGCACATGCAAGATTACCCTGTAGCTTATTTTAATCATTAACATGAATTTATTAATTTGTGAAACGTGGAGCGTTCAGATTGTGAAATGTGAAATGCTCTGATTGTGAAACATGGAACGCTCAGATTGTGAAACATGGAGCGTGAGCGACATCTGTATCATGGTGTATATTTTGTTCGTGACAAGACATAATGTCGACTGAAGCATGATGAGATTATTTTCTTCACACGAGTAATATCTATGATTACTCCAGCAAAATCTGTTGTCCCTACAGATGATATCTATGACCACCATCCAAGGGAGTATCAACTCATAGTCATCAATGTGCCAGTTCATCCAACTCCAGTTATTTGCTGCCCAACTAGGTCCTCCGTTCGACCAGTTCAAAGAACATGTCGAACCGTCGTGTGGATCACCACATGTCGAGTTAGTTAGTCTCGTAAGTTAGTGAACCTACGAGTCGTTACTGAAGCTACGAGTAATAGAAGACTTCTTGACTCTGCTACTTACTTATCATGGGTTGTGGACTAAGAAAGTGTAAATTTAGACTTCGAAAGTTTCAATATCAACCTCTCTAAAGTGCAAAAAATGATTCTGAAAGTGGTTTTATTGGATTTGAAAATTGTGTTTTTCTATTCGAATAGTGTGTTTTTTGACTACTTATGAACCTTAAAATTGCAGTTTTTTGTTATAAAATTATGAATTTCAATTCAAAATTTGCGAATTTCAAATAAAAAAATTCAAATTTTGATTTGAAAATTGTGAATTTGTCCCAACATCTGTTTTCTGACAAGAAGGATCATCCACCCCTTCTTTTCGTAGTTAATTGTGAAAACATTTATCCAGCAAATCAGCTATATCCATAATGGAGAACACAAGAAGGGTCGACTGACCCTTCTTGCAGTGTCGAACTATTATTAAAATAATATTAGGAATAAAAAGGGTTGGTCAACCCTTCAATTTCGAGGGAATTGTTAAAATAGAACACCTTGGAACTTATAACATATAAAAATAGTTTGTCCCAACTTCTGTTTTCCAACAAGAAGGATCGGCCACCCCTTCTTTTCGTAGTTAATTCTGAAAACCTTTATCCAATAATTCAGCTATATCCATGATGGAGAACATAAGAAGGATCGACCGACCCTTCTTGCAGTGTCGAAATATTATGAAAGGAATATTGGTAATAAGAAGGGTCGACTGACCCTTCTTGCAGTGTAGAAATATTATGAAAATAATACGAGGAAAAAGAAAGGTCGACTGACCCTTCAATTACGAGGGAATTGTAAAAATAGAACACCTTGGAAGTTATATCATATAAAAATGGTTTTTCCCGACTTCTGTTTTAATACAAGGAGGATCGAATGCCCCTTCTTTTCGTAGTGAATTGTCAAAACCTTTATCCATCAATTCAACTATATCCATAATGGAGAACACAAGAAGGATTGGCCGACCCTTCCTGTAGTGTTGAACTATTATGAAAAGCATATTTGGAAGAAGAAGGGTCGGCCGACCCTTCATTTAGGAGGGACTTGTAACAATAGAACACCTTGGAGAAAGAGCGGCCGCGTCTATAAATTTTGTTGTTAAAATGTTGATATTTACAATCCTATGGTGACACATGGAATGATCATATTGTGACACATGGCATATTTGATTTGGCAAATTGAGTATGGCGAGGTTACTAATTTTTATTTGATTTGGCACATTGAGTATAGCAAGGTTACTAATTTTTATTTGATTTGGCACATTGAGTATAGCGAGGTTACTAATTTTTATTTGATTTGGCACATTGAGTATAGTGAGGTTACTAATTTTTATTTGATTTGCACATTAAGTATAGCAAGATTACTAATTTTTAATTGATTTGGCACATTGAGTATAGCGAGGTTACTATTTTTTTATTATGGATTTAAAACTTATAAATATTTATTTTTCCAAAATTAGTAATGAATATGGATGGGACGGATGGGGAACGGTAATTATCACAGTAGATTTTGGTCGATTAAGATATCATCTCTGTAGATTTTGCTGGAGTAAGATATCATCTCTGTAGATTTTGCTAGAGTAAGATATCATCTCTGTAGATTTTGTCGAGTGATTGTACAATTATCCAACAGTTCGTGAGGGCGCCATTCATAAGAGGCCTGGAAATTGATGGCGTGCAGAATGTATTTGCTTCACTGGAACGTATTTAACAGGTCTGCTTGAAATTTACCTGTGTCTATTGGCATGCATAATTTAAACTCGTCAAATTTACGTCCACCAAAATTAATTCACTTATCCGTCGTAAACAAATACTACAGTTAGTACAGTAGTAAAATCACTAGTTTGGTACTTGTTGCAATTAAGAAGTTTAGTAATTAAGATTGGGAATATTTACATGGTTTAATGAATTGAAAATTTTCATCATATTTATGCTTGTTTGATGCGCTTGTGACCTGAGTGTAGTGTGCTTCTTAGATGCATTTGTGACCTGAGTGTAGTGTGGCATTCTGTACCAACTTTGATGTAAATAAGAAAATACCGGCTTGCTTGAGGTATGTCGATTTTTTTCAAGTTTCGTATCATGGCTTAAGGGTTCTATATTGAATTTTGAAAAGTAGTAAATTATTGCTTGGATCATTGCTTTGTTACCATAGATGCACTGGAAATCCTCCATATATTTTATTTATTTACCTAGAAAAGTATGGGATCTTTGCTTGAACTAAAATTGCCATGACGACGCCACGGATAGAGGTTCTCGAGGCTGATATACCCATTTTTATCACTGTTATCTTTTATATATATATATGGTGACCACCTGTGGGATTGACCTTTGTGTTTGACTGCTGCAATATTCTATGACTTTGCATGTTGCATTCAATAGGGATAGGACGAACTCTATTTTTCATATAATTGTTTATTGATTATTGTGTCTTCGTTGATTTTTGAAAGAAAGGCTTGTTTTCATGAGAATGCTCCATACATTAATTTAAGTAATTTCATTACTTTTAGAAAGAAAAGTCTCTGCCAAAGCATGCTCAAATTGCTAGTTATTGTATTTTCTTGTTTGCTAGGAAGATGGGATGATCAAGCGACCTAGGCTTCCTATTAATGCCATGCCTTGCTGCTACATATTTATTATGATGTCAAGGAGCTTGGCAATCCCACCATGGTTCCATCCCAAGCCCCAAATTATTAGACTGCTGTGTCATTATCGTGATATTAAAATTCAGCATATTTTCCTAGAATGATCATTTGCACACGAATTGTTTGACTATTGTTACATAAAACGTAAAATGATTATTGTTACTAAAAACATGTTATCATCATCAAATTTTTAATTGACAGGTACATAAAATTTGAAATTCCAGCGCTTTTCGTGACATTGACAAGGAACTGGAACGCAACTGTACAAGTAAACTTCACATTGACGAGCATTATGGATGACCATCCTCAGGAGGAAGAGGTGAAGAGGAAGAGGATCGACAGGGAACAGATCCTTTTGGATAGTAGCAGAATCTCTTCGGCTCATAGGACAGTTTGGACACAATGTAGGATTTTCCAAATGGGCCTATTGTGTAAAGTGCAGAAAGAAATCCAAGGTGTGGAGTGGGAGCTTTGGAAAAATCTTGGTAAAGATACCCTGTAGGAGGAAAGCCGGAAGATGGGAAATTGGGTCGAGGACCCCTAGACCACTACTGGTTGTTTAACCCAGTACGAGTAAACTGTTTCTCATTACTGGTTAGTGAAAAACTTAGTGGGGTATGCTTTTACAGACCGTATGCAAAAAGAGGAAGTGGTGCAGAACAAGATTCAAGATGAAACTAGGGAGATGAACTAGAAGATGGACTTCTTGCTGCAAGACATGGACCTCCGTATTCCTAATGCTACCACGAATGCGCCGGAAGAACATATTGGTAAAGATACTCTGCAGGAGGAAATCCGGGAGCTGGAATTCTAGGAGGCCATGGACCTGGGGAACACTGTTGGCCGTTTAATCCTGTACGAGCGAACTATTTCCCTTTACTCATTAATGAAAAACTTGGTGGGGTATGCTCTTACGGACCGTATGCAAAAATCGGATCCGATGCAGAAGTCGCTTCAAGACGAAACTAGGGAGTTGCACCGGAAGATGGACTTCTTACTGCAATCCATGGGCCTCTATATTCCTGATGCTACCATGAATGCGCGGGAAGTAAATGCTTAAGGCCATTTTCGGGACTTGCCTTATATTTTACTGTAATGCCGTTAAGCTCTCTAGTGATCAGGGGTGTGTTTTTTTTGTTTATTTCATAGTAGCAAAATACGGCTATGTTAGCAATTGCTGCACGAAAATTCGAACAAAGTTAAAAATACCGCAAACATTCAAGATGATGCGAGTTTTTGAAGATGATACGAGTTTATGAAAATTTTTATTTGATTTGGCACATTGAGTATAGCAAGGTTACTAATTTTTATTTAATTTGGCACATTGAGTATAGCGAGGTTACTAATTTTTATTTGATTTGGCACATTGATTATAGCGAGGTTACTAATTTTTATTTGATTTGGCACATTGAGTATAGCGAGGTTACTAATGCGCGTTTAACTACAACACAATCAGGAAATGAAAATTAACTGATAGTAATTTTAAGGATTAGGCACATGCAAGATTACCCTGTAGCTAGAATGCTAATTGAAAAATTAACATGAATTGATTAATTTATGTTAATCATTTGCAGAAAATGTATGTATGAATTTATTAATTTATCAAGTTCTTTCTATATCTTGTTCACAGTATGTAAGTGTTAGGAGGAAATATCTGGAAATTGAATAACAAGACTTTTTCTATGGAATATGACGACTAACAAATTTCCCATATTGGTCTTTGTGTTTAAGAAGAGCAATAAATATCCCATAATGATAAACTGTAATGAATTGCAATTATCACATATGTAACGAAATAACATATACCATGCAGCAGCAAAATTTGGATTAAGATGGAGTACAATTTTAATTATATCAAATCTAAACAACTTATCACTATGGATTAAACTTGGAAAGTGTGAATTTCGACTTTGAAAGTGTCAATATCAACCTTTCTAAAGTGCAAAAACGGGTTCTGAAAGTGGCAATATTGGATTTGAAAAGTGTGTTTTTCTATTCGAAAAGTGTGTTTTTCTATTCAAATAGTGTGTTTTTTGACTACTTATGAACCTTAGATTTGCAGTTTTTTGTTATAAAACTATGAATTTCAATTCAAAATGTGTGAATTTCAATTCAAAGCGTGTGAATTTCAAATCAAAAAATGTAAATTTTGATTTGAAAAGTGTAAATTTTGAATAAAAAAATGCAAATTTTTATTTGAAATGTGTGAATTTTAACACTGAAAATGCACATTTTGATTTGAAAAGTGTGAATTTAAAATAAAAAAATGCAATTTCTGATTTGAAAAGTGTGATTTTCAAATAAAAAAACACAATTTTTTATTTGAAAATTGCATTTTCATTTGTAAATGTTCAAAATTTTAAGGCAAAAAGTTCATTGTCTAAAATATACAGTCATTGTATGAATAACATCTCAATCAGCTAAGTTATAAAATAAAAAATTTGTCTAGACTTCTGTTTTCCTGCAGGAAGGATCGACCGCCCCTTCTTTTCCTAGTTAATTGTGAACACATTTATCCAACACTTCAGCGATATCCATAATGCAGAACACAAGAAGGATCGATCGACCCTTCGTGCAGTGTTGAAATATTATGAAAAGAATATTGGGAATAAGAAGGGTTGACCGATCCTTCTTGCAGGGTCGAACTATTATGAAAATAATATTGTAAATAAGAAGGGTTGCCCGACCCTTCATTTAGGAGGGAATTGTAAAAATACAACACCTTGGAGAAAGAGCAACCTCTCTTTCTCTGAGAATATTTCCACTTTCCAGCAAAGTCTTTAAAGCAAAACGTCTATAAATTTTGTTGTTAAAATGTTGATATCTAGTATCCTAGGGTGACATGTGGAATGATCATATTGTGACATGTGGCATATTTGATTTGGAACATTGAGTATAGCGAGGTTACTAATTTTTATTTGATTTGGCACATTAAGTATAGCGAGTTTACTAATTTTTATTTGATTTGGCAAATTGAGTATAACGAGGTTACTAATTTTTATTTGATTTGGCACATTGAGTATAGCGAGGTTACTAATTTTTATTTGATTTGGCACATTGAGTATAGCGAGGTTACTAATGTGGGTTTAACTACAACACAATCAGGAAATGAAAATTAATTGATAGTAGTTTCAAGGACTAGGCACATGTAAGATTACCCTGTAGGTGGAATGCTAATTGAAAAATTAACATGAATTTATTAATTTATGTTAGTCATTTGCATAAATAGTATGTATGAATTTATTAAGTTCTTTCTGCATCTTGCTCACAATATGTAATTGTTAGGAGGAAATCTCTGGAAATTGAATAACAAGACTTTATCTATGGAATATGATGACTAACAAATTGCCCATATTGGTCTTAAATGTGTTTAAGAAGAGCAATAATGATCCCATAATGAAAAACTGTAATGAATTGCCATGATTAAAACCTTTGGCTTTGAGAGATGCAATTATCACATCTGTAACAAAATAACATATAGCATGCGCCAACAAAATTTGGATTAAGATGGAGTACAATTTTAATTATATCAAATCTAAACAACTTATCATTATGGATTAGTTGGATCAATGACTATGACTTCAAATTTGGCCGAAGGTGAAAATCACAGTTAGGAGCCTAATTGCAATTTTTAGTCCGAATTGCGAGTTGCGGGTTGCGGAAGTGGAAAGTGCAAAACTATTTTAAGACCCTTCCAGCAATCCGCTATTGCGGGTTGCGGGTGTAAAATTATTGAAGAATATTTCTGCATCCACAATCCGCATTGAGGATTGCGGGTTGTGGAAAGAAAATGTTTCAAAACCGAAAACCAATATTCCGCAATCCGCATTGCGGATTGCAGAAGAACCTGACTTTTGGAAAAACTAGTGCTTTCCACAACTCACAAAAATACTCAAAATTCAAGAAAATTTCAAAGGAAAGTGTGAATTTCAAATCAACCTTAAACGTGTGAATTATGCGAGCGAAGGATTGAGAAGGATCCATAAAGCCGCACATGTGAGGGCAGGCAGGTGGAAGCGAGGGAGGTGGTATATTGCATGGGGCACGCGTGTCATGTTATGGGTGTCTGAATTGAGGTTCCTCCCCCACGTACCCTCCTCGTGTCCTACACGTCGCCCCTCGTATCATGGTGACACCCGCATCCGGCACGTGGCCCCTTGTATAATGGTGATGCCCGCATCCAGGGTTAATATATGGTATACTTGATTCACATAAACAATTTTGTTTCTTAAAAACAATCATGGGAAGTAATTGCACAATTTAATATATGGTATACTTGATTCACATAGGCTGAAACTTATGATGAATATTATTATGCCTATTGTAGGCCATTTAAAGCGCTGGCAGCAGGCATGTTGGCCATTGGATTTTCAAGGAATCGATTGGAGTGATACGTGTACAATTACTCTAAAAAAATATGTAGCCGCTACATATGATATCTATGACCACCATGATCTTGCCATACTTTGATAATTACCATTCCCCATCCATCCCATAATCCCATCCCATTCAATCTATCAACACAGTCGCCACTCACTATATATCATAGCAAACTGAAATCATCCGGGAAGCCATGGAATTTTTCTTTACTTCCTCCGTTCTCTGTCCTTTGTTGTTTTATGATAAATGCTTGAGTCTTATGATCGCTCCCCAGTTCTCCTCATGATATATGAGCATTTCCAAATCGGGTCCCATGGATATATGGACGGAATGGAGCCATCTTTGTCTGACATAGGACATGAATTCGCCCGCAAAACTTATAATCACTGACATCCAACAAGAGTATGCAACTATGGAACAATACATGTGATGACGAGCAATAATTCTTCCTGACAATGTGACCGGAGAGATAAATTATGTGTGTGTAAATTTCCTTTGTTTTTCTGTTAATTCTTATTTCCACTAAATATTTTCCATTGTGTTATTCTTCATGCTTGGATGAAAGTAATATAAAATTAGAATAAATGGAGAATGCAAGAAGGATCGGCTGACCCTTCTTGTAGTGTTGAACTATGCTGAAAATAATATTGGGAATAAGAAGGGTAGGTTGACCCTTCAATTTCGAGGGAATTGTTAAAATAGAACACCTTGGAACTTATAACATATAAAAATAGTTTGTCCTGACTTCCTTTTCCGACAAGAAGGATCGGTCGCCCCTTCTTTTCGTAGTTGATTGTGAAAACCTTTATCCAACAATTCAGCTATATCCATAATGGAGAACACAAGAAGGATCGAGCGACCCTTCTTGCAGTGTTGAAATATTAAGAAAAGAATATTGGTAATAAAAAGGGTCGACTGACCTTTATTGCAGTGTCAATTACGAGGGAATTGTAAAAATAGAACACCTTGGAAGTTACATCATACAAAAATGGTTTGTCCAGACTTCCGTTTTACGACAAGACCGGCCGCGCCTTCTTTTTGTAGTTAATTGTAGAAACCTTTATCCATCAATAAAGCTATAGCTATAATGGATAATACAAAAAGGATCGACCGACGCTTCTTGCAGTGTCAAACTATTATGAAAAGAATATTATGATTAAGAAGGGTCGCCCGACCTTTCATCTACAAGGGAATTGTAAAAATATAACACCTTAGAGAAGGAGCGACCGCTCTTTCTCTGAGAATATTTCTACTTCCCAGCAAAGTTTTTGAAGCAAAACTTCTATAAATTTTGCAACATGTGGAATGATTATGTTGTGACACGTGTCATATTTGATTTTTAAAATTAGCTTAGAGATTGTTTAAATGAATATTAAGGATATTAATGGTAGCATTTAAAGTTTGGGGACTGTTTTAAGTTCCTGTGTTTTTTGAACCAGCAACGTGGATATTATATTAGTGGGGATCCAAAGAGAAATGAGAAGTAGTTGGAGATGAAGATGGTGTAAGGAATTTATGGTTGAGTTGCTGAGTAGAATTTCGTTAATGAAGTTTAAAGTTGATACACTATAGATCAGGTAAATAGAAACTTCGTTATAATTTTCTGTAATTTTTTTTTTCCAGAAATAGTTAAAAGTTTTAATTGAATAAATTATTTTAAAACATTAAGGATACACAGATCATAAGTAGAGAAAAATCAAAACTGTAGATCAATGTAATTATAGATTTCAAAAGATTAAACAATATTGATAAACAACCTGAAAGTGAAAATCAATATTGATCAAAGAAATTTGATTAATAGACAAAAGAGTATGCAAGAGACTAACATAATTGTATTACTGAAAGTTTGCAAGAAATTACAAGCCCTGCATTAACCAGAGTATTCCCAGTCTCTTCTGTTGATTTTCTCCTCCAAATTTTGTCATCCCTATCCTACGAGATAACTACCCTTTAAATAATAATTACAATTTTGTTACAAAGGATAAATTCCCCCAAAAAACAGGGATTTCAAAAATTGAACTAGGCTAGTGGCCAAGAAAATCTTGCCACATGGCAGATGCTGCAATTTCTAGCAATTCATCTATATTTGGATAATTGACCGACTCAAGCCCTAGCTGGGCATCGCACGTAAAATTTTCCAGCTCGTTTTCAGCCAAATTATGCCAAATACCAATAAAAATGTGGATCATTGCCTCAATGGCAACAGGTTTCTTGATTAACTGATCCACATCATCAATCTTGATATGCTCGAGGTGCTGGATCTTCTCTTTAGGTTCCTCGCATCGATGTTCAACCTGTTCTAGCATCAACTTCGGTGGACAAGGGCTTTCAATGAGGTCCTGTTGTGGCCACAATAGATCCCATGCTTACTTAAGCATCGGAGCCCCGATCCTAATAAGCACTATGGTGTTTGGGTGAGTCATTTTGTAAATGTTAGAATTTTTATTTTACCTGTAATGTTCTTCACCCATGCCTTTGGTTTGTTTGTTTGCAACTGCTGTTCATTTTTCCAAGGTGTTTCGGTCTAAAAGGAAAAGAAAGCTAAATTTTTTATTATTTTGTTGATTGTTATCATCATTTCGAAAATTAGCATTTGGAGTCTCCGAAACCCGCAACCCAACATTTGCGGGTTACGGGACTGTTGTTTGAAACTTTGGTATTTAGTGATCCCGCGATCCGCAGCCTGACATTTGCGGGTTGCGGAACTGATCGGTAATAAGGACAAGGAATAATTACCCCAAAACCCAAACTCTACAATGGCGACATTCGGCTTTTAGGATGGTCGTTTTTTGTTTATTTGCTGTGTGCTCCCGAAACCCACAAACCGTAATTTCGGGATGCATCTTTCGAGATGGATATTCTACGTCACAGTTCAACATTCCAAAGCCCGCCACCCGCATAGTAGGTTTTCGGCTTTCGGAAATCCTTTTTTTACTTTCATTTTTGTGAACCTGCAAATCCGTACTTTCAGATTTTGGTTTGTGGAATCTTTGAATAAAAACTTCGTGAACATAATTGAATTGAATTCCGCATCCCACTCTAGCTAATCTCAGCCGTCCATTGTTATGAATTTGCGGCCACGTTGATTTTGGGTAATCAGTGAAGTCAGGATGCACTATTTTGTCTATGGAAAGTTGGTTCTCCCAAATTATCAGTTTTTCTGTATAATTTGTAACAGTGGATACTACTACAAGATTATCAACTGCTTCATGTTGTATGGACACCATTGCTCTGCCTTAATTTCGCCGTGTCTGGTCTCTAGTTTTGACGTTTTGTCGTTTTTGCTCCGCTTATTAATGATCATCTCTTTTCACTTAAAATACGATTTCAAAGCTTCTATCCTTCTCATCGAAGTTGGGTCAGATTGATCCGATTTGTTACGTGTGAAGAACTGATCACCCGTGTACTGGAACTCCTAATCGAGATTTTTTGGAGGTCAATTCTATCACCGCAACCTCCGTTTCCATTATTAATTACCAGTTATAATTATCGATGGGGGTTTGCCTATAACGATGTGATCGTAAAAGCAATTCAAAATCATGCAAGCAGTAATTGAACCTATACTTCGCACAAGTTTAAACTCAAATCTCGGTTTTTTTCATGATAGTTGAAGTAATTATAATGGGTTCGCTGCGTAAGTTTAATCATTGCAAATTGCCTCGCTCAATCGACATCAACCTACCTGTTGGTTTTAAAGTAGCAATTAACGTGAAAATTCTACATTGCTCATTGCTTTCTGTAATAGGAAACTTTCTGCGCAGCGTTTTGGGCATCCTGTTATCTAAAGATTTATCTAGGAGTAATTTCCATGCAGGAGGTGAACCTTCTAATATTCATGTTGATAATGAGGAACTTTACCCCTTGTTGTATCAAGAAACATTGTCACCACCATTTGATGCAAGTATTCCCAATCTTAGCAGCGGCAGTAGTGAAGAGGACTTTGAAGCGTTATCTTCCTATGTGCAAACTTCCATGGGGCAGAGCAAGGAAATTCTGGAAGAACCAGCTAACCTTGATGACAATGTCATACAAGACTTTATAATCAATGGAGAACCTGACATATCCGCCACTGTTTCTGAAGTAAATCCTTTAATGGATTTCTCTGTTTCTGACCATGAATTACCTGATCCTGAATTTCCTACAACAGATGTTTCATAAACCATGCCACCTGTCGAAGATAATGAACAATCTATTATTGAATTTTTATGGTGCCACGAAACCCTATCTGATTAAAGAGCGAGTCTTTGTAACATCTTTTTGGTAATAAGGTGGCAGAAAAATCCTTCAAGCTGAAAATAAGCAAGTTTAATTGGATCAACGGTTGGATCCGATTTTTGTAATTTCTATTTTGTATAATTTCTCCTTTTGAGATTTTGGGTAAAATTTAGTATTTAAGGAGGAATGTTTCCCTTAGCAAAGGGTTGGGAATTTTGGAATTACAATTCGGTAGGAGTATGGATTGAAGATGCTCTGTCTATTCGAGCCATTGTATTTTTTGTACAAGACTTTTATATGTAGTAAAGTTATTTTTATCCACCTTCTTGTGTTCTTAAAATTTCTTTGAGAATTGCTGAGTTTAATGTTTCAAATTGTCATCAGCTATGCGTTCAATCTATTGCAGATCACTTATTGATGTATATGATCCTTCATATTGATTTTTTTGTATGTTTTGACTCATGTTCTGAGTTGTTCTATTAAATTTCTTTGATTGAACAGTTCTCACTTTTATATTTCTGCAAATGATTCGATGCAACTAAATATGTATAATCAGTTGTTAATTTTTCAATTGACACAATGTTTACAGATCAGGTATTTGAATGGTCTTAAACACTTTGAAGAATTGTCACTTAATTTCTTAATTGATAAAGCTTTAATTAACAAGTGAAGAACCCGAAGACATTTCTGTTTAAGGTACTTAATCACTTGTCCATCTCATTTCAATTCTGATCTACACGACATCAACTCTTCCTTTTAGGCTAGGTCTGACTCAGAATAGGTTCTTACCTTAGGTAGGTTAAGTTAGATTTCGGTAACTAGTTTTCACTTTGTTTTCCTTGATAGGAAAACTGATCTTTCACAATCAAATCTTTTATTCATAGAGTTCCAGTGGAGGCCAAATATCCGTGGGTGATCACCACATCAAACAACTCGAGTATAGAATTGCCCTTACGTAGGTTCTTTCGAAGCCTTTGGCTGGGTTTTCATCCTCTGTTGTGTTCCTTGGAACCCATTCCAGCATTTCACACTCACGCTGCACCCCCGAGGCATCAACAAATGGCGCTAGAAGGAGGGCCACTAGTAAAACATGCCTAAGGAAACTACTAATAAGCCTACTCCAGCAAGTACTTCAATGCTTCAAACCCGAAGCCATACTAGGGCTTCAACATTTGAACAACCAACTGATTTGCAACCTACAGTTCTCCCTGTTACATCTACGCAACCTACAATTATACCCGTTACACCAGTGGTACGATAGAGAACAGAGGAGAAATCATCTTCACGTCGCCCTCAAGGGGACCCATTTTGTTAGAACAATTATTGAAAACATCCGACGATAGGGTTTTAAGAGTAGAGCAACAACGTCTTGCTGATCAAAGAAGATGCGGTCTGGCAGCTCTAAACTTAGAAGGTGTTTTGCAGGCTAGCGATCGGGAAGAACAGGAAGTTCCCACCTCACAGACCTTTGATCCACCGATTCAACTGACTGATAGTTTTAACACACAGGATCGACATACAGTTGATCACCAATCTGAAAACTAAGAACTAGTCAATCGACCAGATTCTCCTGAATATAACCGCGAGGCCAATCTCGTTGTAATGCAAGGTCAACCAAATCTTAGAGCCGATGGTCCACCACCGTCCCCTCCTTCATCTTCATCATCTTCCTCGGACGCAGAGAATTCTTCTAGTTCGTCATCTGAAGAAGAAGAACAAGAACCTCCAATGGTTGGAGAAGGTCAAAACAGACCTTGGCTTGACCAAGGTGCAGTTTTCATACTAGGAGATCAACATAGATTACCAAAGAATCCTGAAAAATGGTTTCCTAAATTCAACCCTGATGATAAAATCCCCTCATTGGATCACATAAAAACTTTCATGCAAGCAATCAGGCTTAGAAGCGTGGTATATGAGGATGTAGTATGTGGACTCTTTCCATACACTTTTGAGGGTAGAGCGGCCACTTGGTATTTTGCTTTACCAGCCCAATCCATAATGTCCTGGGATGAATTCGAGAAACATTTTACCTAGAAGTTCGAGGATGACAAAACACCGCAAGATCTTGTCTGAGAGTTGTCCTCCATGAAATCCAAAGGAAAAGAAAGGGTAAAGGACTTTAACCAAAGGTTTTCATATATCAAAAATAGAATTCCTGCCAATCTTCTTCCTGCTGAAGAATTATTGGTGGCTTATTATGAAAAGGGTCTGCCTCTCTCCATTGCAATATGGGTCAAAAGGGCACAGAAGGGTACTCGACTAGAAGCATTTGATGAAGCAATCCAAGTTGAGAAAGACATATTTTGTCTGGATGACAGCCTTAAATCCTCAAAAGGACAACCTTCCACTTCCAAGAAGAAAATTGAGATTGTCCCTAAACCCATAGTTCAGAACAAGGATTCATTTGATTTGACTGACATGAAGAAATTCCTTCAGAATATGTCGAATGAGATGGTGGATTTGAAGAAAAACACTAACGATAATCAGAATTAGAACAGAGGTTTTGTAAGGCCACCGTTTAGGAGACCTTACCAGCCTCCACAAAATCCAACACCACCAAATCCGGTAGATGCACTCACAAATGACGAACTCTTTTCTATTTTTAGAGCATTGGCAGCAGAATCCCAAGTCACCCTTGACACTTCTAACAATCAGACTACCCCGGATCCTCCACTACCTGAAGAAGAAGTAGAAGATGATCCACAGGTCTATGCTGTGGGTTGCTTTTCGGAAATTACTATGTGTGAAGAAGAAGAAGAACCTGAGGTGGTGTTTAACACACAACATCCTTATAATACAAGGTCAAGACCGCAGCCACCTCAAGAACCTTCATCTTCTTCCTCAGTTCCCACAAGTAACAAGACTGTCCCACAGAAGGATATAGTCCTCCCTCAAATGGAGTACAACCTGGTTGAAGACCTAGAAAGAGTCAAAGCAAACATATCTCTATTTGAGCTACTCAAGATTCCTTCTATGAGAGACTCTTTACCTAAAAACATGATAGTCAAACAGCCTAGAGAGTCACAGAATAATAATCTAGACTCTGTCACTAAAACTAATGATAAAAAAACAATAAGTAAGAGAACTCCTCATTTCTTGCTTACTTTAGAGATTTTCAACCGGAATGTACACAACTGCATGATAGATTCAAGAGCATCATCAAATGTGATGCCCCTCTCCGTTTGCAGAAAATTGAATGCAATGTGGGAACCTTGTCCAACCCAGATTGTGCAACTTGACAAATGCAAAGTCAGAGTGGTTTGCAAATTGAGAAACGTTCTGCTCACGCTGTTAGTTGATCCCAGGATCCATCAGACAGTTGACATTGTGATAGCTGACATCCCAGAAGCCTATGGGATGTGGTTAAGTAGGGACTGGTCAGAGAAACTTAAGGGTTACTTTGCAACCGACTGGTCCCACTTATGGTTGCCATACAATGGTCAACCAAATAAAATTAAGATCGGCAGAGAACCTTTTATGAAACCGATAGTTACTGATATTAATGATTCAAGTGAACTTGCTGGTTATCTCACCTCTCGTACAAAGCACTTTACATTCGATACCTTTTTCGGTGAGTTCTCAGCTGATGCCTCACCAGAAGAAAGCATTCATAACGAATCACATATCACTCAGGTTACTTCTGTACCTTTTTCTGGTGAAATTGTGCATATTGTATATAATGTGAATACAAATTTTAGATTAGACCCTATCTCCTGGACTTTATTTTTCGATGGCTCCAAGTCCAAGGAGGGAATTGGAGCGGGTTGTGTTCTTATCAATCCTAAAGGAATGAAAATCATGATTGCTTGCAGATTAGAATTTGACTGTACTAATAATGTAGCCGAATATGAAGCTCTTGTGCAAGGGCTCAGGAAGACCATTGATTTGGGTGTTCAAGTAATAGAGTGCTATGGGGACTCCAAAATTATAGTCAAGCAAGTCAGAAATAAGATACATTGCTTGTCTCCATGTTTGGCTAATTATCAAAAGCCGGTAAGGGATCTAACCAACTCATTTTCAGCATTCAATATTAAATCAGTTCCTAGATAAAAAAATCTTGATGCAGATCTATTAGCAAACACATCTTCTAGATTGATTCCGCCGGAAGGTCTGTCTCCTCAAACTTTTTCAATTGAATTGATGTACAAACCATCTATTGCAAATAATGTGACTAATTGGAAAATGTTTGATGATGACCAACAGATAATTGACTTCCTCGCTGCTTAGGATACGTTTCAAGACATGGCCATCGATGAAACAGAACATGAAAAGTCTCTCATTGATTCCTCAAATGTCATCCCAAAGTCGGTGATCAATCTAGAAAATTTTTACAATTTACAGGACAAATTCAAATCTCAGACTAATTGTAAAACTCAAAGTTCATCTTTAAATTATGAACGGGTCAACCTAGGCACCAAATAGGAACCTCGTTTCATCAATTTGGGAATTGATTGCACCCTTGAAGAACGCAGAGCCATTATTGCATTGTGTAAACAATATAAAGATGTCTTTTCCTGGACTTATGACGAATTAAGAACGTTTGACACTAGCGTCATGTTCCACAACATACCCACGAAACCAGAGGTTAAGCCATTTCAACAAAAGCTGCGGAAAATGCACTCCAGTTTAGAGTCTTCTATTAAAAAGGAACTAGAGAAGTTACTCAATGCTCGGATTATCTTTCCGGTCAGGCACACTCAGTGGATCGCCAACTTAGTACCTGTCCATAAGAAAAATGGAGAAATTCGACTCTGTGTTGATTTCAGGAACCTAAATCGGGCTTCTGAGAAAGACAACTATCCTGTTCCACCTATGGAGTAGATTATTCAGAAGGTATCCATGTCAGAGATGTTTTCCCTCCTGGATGGTTTTTTGGGGTATAACCAGGTTATGGTCGCCCCGAACAATCAATTGAAAACAGCCTTCAGAACTGCATGGGGTACTTTTACTTACAGACGGATGCCTTTCGGGTTGATCAATGCTGGAGCTAATTTTCAGAGAGCTATGGATATAGATTTCCGAGAGTTAATGCATTATTATGTCATGGTTTACCTTGATGATATCACTATTTATTCTAAAAAACGACATGAACATGAGTTCGCTTTAAAACAAGTTATTGATCGTTGCAGGAAATTCGGTATTTCTCTCAACCCGAAGAAATCTATTTTTGTATTAACTGAAGGATAAATTCTGGGCTTCATTGTTTTGAAAGAAGGTATGGTTATTGGTGGGTTATTGACCCTGAACGTACAGAGGCCATTTCAAAAATTGGTTTACCCAGTTTGCGCAAAGCAATGCAATCCTTCCTAGGTAAGATCAATTTTGTACGGAGATTTGTACCAAATTTTGCTCAAATAGTCAAACCATTGCAACTCTTGGTCAAGAAATATGTACAGTTTACTTGGTCGCTGGAATAGAGAGATGCGTTTATCAGAATTCGAAAAGCCATTGCAGAAGTTCCTGCTTTCATGTCCCCAGATTTTGATAAGGATTTCATTCTTTATACTTTTTCCACTGATTTTTCTTATGCAGCTATGCTAACGCAAAAGCATGATAATGATGTAGAAATCCCCATCTCTTTCATGAGCTCAACATTCAAAGGTGCAGAGCTTAAATATTCACAGATTGATAAGAAAGCCTATGTAGTTTATAAATCTGTCAAACATTATAGACCCTACTTGCTGAAGTCCTGAACCAAAGTCATTGCTCCATATTTTTCTATCAGGAATGTCCTCATTCAGA
Source organism: Larix kaempferi (assembly GCA_027924585.1). Lineage (NCBI taxonomy): Eukaryota > Viridiplantae > Streptophyta > Pinopsida > Pinales > Pinaceae > Larix > Larix kaempferi. The sequence goes on along the minus strand of BSBM01000852.1, from coordinate 154,819 downwards.
AAGAGTTAGGGGAAAAGAGGGCCCATTGGATGACTGCCCTACAAGAATATGATCTTGATATCAAACCGGAAAAAATTGTAAAAGGGAAGGGCCTTTGTCTTCTTACTACACAATCCAATGACCCCGCACAGCAACAGTCTGAATGGGATCACAAGGAAGAAATTCCCTCAGGTGTTGTTAACATTATTGATTCCCCGACATCAAAATGGTATGACGATATCAAATTTTTTCTGAACCATGGGTTTGCTCTTGAAATTCTCGATTTTAAGAAAAGAAGAGCGTTAAGACTAAAGTTTGCTCCTTATCAATTCATTGATCAAGTTCTTTTTAGAAAAAATTATGATGGAGTATTTCTCAAATGCTTGGAAAAACATGAAACTGATGACATTTTGTTTCAATTTCGTGCAGGTCCAGCTGGAGGCCATTTTTCAGGAGAGACGACAGCACACAAGATTCTCAGGGCTGGATATTATTGGCCCACACTGTTTAAATATGACTATGCTTATGTGAGAAAATGTGAGCCATGCCAGAAATGCACAGGGAAGTTTAGGAAACCTGCATTTCCTTTACAACCAGTTACGATTCAGTTTCCATTTCAACAATGGGGACTGGATTTTGTTGGGCCTATAAACCCTCCTTCATCTCTCCAACATAAGTATATTCTCACAGCCATGGACTATTTCACTAGATGGGTTGAAGCAACTCCTCTTAAACAATGCAACGCCACTCAAGTAATCTCTTTCCTTGACAGCTAGATTGTCACGCGCTTTGATGCTCCAGAGTATTTAGTTTTCGATAATGCATCCTACTTCTCTTCAATCGATATAACTAAATATGCCTTTGAGATGGGAATTAAGCTTAAATTTTCTGCCAATTATTACCCTCAGGGTAACGGCTTGGCTGAATCATCAAATAAAAACCTAATTAATATTCTCAAGAAAACTGTAGCCTCTCATCACATAGATTGGCATACATAGTTGTATAATGCATTATGGGTAGATCGAATTACCCCAAAAGCAACAATTGCAAAGTCCCCATTTTATTTGGTTTATGGCAAAGAAACCATTCTCCCCACTAATCTCACCATTCCTTCATTAGAATTGGCCCAGTCTATTCAAGAAGATGATTCTTCTCCCCTCCAGCAAAGAATTGACACCCTCTTGAAGCTAGAGGAGGATAGGGAAATAGCTAAGAACAAGTTGTATCATCATCAGCAGATGGTGAAGAGATGGTTTGATGAAAAATCTTCTTCCGATAGGGATTTTTCTATTGGTGACCTAGTTTGGAGGTGGGACAAACAATGTAAAGATAAAAATCTGTACACCAAGTTCCAACATCTTTGGCTCAGACCTTTCATTATTACAGAAAAGATTGGTCCTAGCACAGTTCGATTGCAGACTTTGGAGGGAGTTGTAGACACCTTCCCGGTGAATATATCTCTTCTCAAAAAGTATTTTGTCTGAGAAATCTGATGCACTTGTACGTAGGTGTGATTTGTCTTTCAATCATCTGTTTTATTGCATTCATATTTTGATTGGTTTTCATTAATAAGGCTTCATACTTGTGGTAATGTCTTATGATCACTTTTCTTAGCAACAATTGCTTCTGAAGTTTCAGCATCGTTATCAATCTTACTTTCTGGATTTTGATTAGAATTTGCTCTGAAGAATAAACAGTCAAATAAGTGCAGTGCTTTTGGATAATTTTCACTTTGATCATTATCTTTCACCATGCTATATCTTTTTAATTGAGGTATGGAGGATGGTCATCATTTCTCTATCTTGTGTTTCATGGTTGAATGGCATATCATAATAACCTGACCAGTTTCGATTTCTCATGGATCCTTTTACGATCACTTTGAATATGAAATTTGTTTAAAATTATAAGTTACTAGGTGGGTGGTCTTGTTATCAAGCCAGCCCATTAGGTTCATAGGTGTTTAAAGTGGAATGACATCTTCACATCAAGCCACCACACTTGGAAGATGACTTTCAGTTCTGCTAGAAGGTGGAAGATCCTATTACAGGTTGGTCCATTCATGATCCGCAAAGCACTGGTGAGTAACATTATCACTATATGGTCACCAAGCCATGGTAATGCCTTGTAGCTTATGCCAAAATAAAGTGTTTTCTTTTTATAATATTTTGTTATATATAAGAATAGGGGGGTCTTATCACAAGCTAGCCTTGCTATGATCATGAGTTTGACCTTGGACTGGAATTATCACTATATGGTCACCAAGCCATGATGATTTCTTTTGGTCGTACAACTAGAAGACAAGGAGTCTCATCATTGAGCTAGCTTGACCAGTTTCTAGATCAGGCCTGTGAATGGAACTGTTTCATTTGATCACCAAGTCAGTACAGTGGTCTTGTATCAACAAAATTTTATATTTATAAAAAAAAAAGAGAGAAGAAGAGAAAAAAGATAAGATGATGAAGTGTTACTAAATATATATGTAATTAATAAACCAAGGAGATCTGTAATTAGGATATCCATGAGCATTTCTAAGACTGTGCCCAGATTCAACACAAGCTGGTTTTCTATGATTACATCATGGTAAAGATTCGGTATCACTCTCTAAATCTCCTTATCAGATGAGTGTTATCTTTACAATGATCACTGATTGAGATTTATCCATTTTTATGTTCACTGTTTGTTGGCTGTTATCTTTTCAGTATCTTCTATGACTTAGGTTTCAAGAAATCAGTTGATCAACATGTTGTTTTTAGTTGGATTTAATTATAGAGATAACTGGTTCTTCCCATCCAGTCGCCATTTGTTGTGGCCACAACAGATCCCATGCTTACTTAAGCACAGGAGCCACGATCTTAATAAACACTATGGTGTTTGGGTGAGTCATTTTGTAAATGTTAGAATTTTTATTTTACCACTAATGTTCTTCACCCATGCCTTTGGTTTGTTTGTTTGCAACTGTTGTTCATTTTTCCAAGGTGTTTCGGTCTAACAGGAAAAGAAAGATAAATTTTTTATTATTTTCTTGATTGTTATCATCAATCCAAAAATTAGCATTTGGAGTCTCCGAAACCCGCAACCCGACATTTGCGGGTTACGGGACTGTTGTTTGAAATTTTGGTATTTAGTGATCCCGCGATATGCAACCCAACATTTGCGGGTTGCAGAACTGATCAGTAATAAGACCAAGGAATAATTACCCCGAAACCCGAACTCTGCAATGGTTGCATTCGGCTTTCGGGATGGTAGTTTTGCGTTTATTTGCTGTGTGTTCCCGAAACCCGCAAACTGTAATTTCGGGATGCGGCTTTCGAGATGGATATTTTACGTCACAGTTCACCGTTCCAAAGCCCGCCACCCACACAGTAGGTTTTCATCTTTTGGAAATCCTTTTTTTACTTTCATTTTTGTGAACCCGCAACCCGCAAATCCGTACTTTCGGATTTCGGCTTGCAGAATCTTTGAATAAAAACTTCATGAATGTAATTGAATTCAATTCCGCATCCTGCTGTAGCTAATCTCAGCCATCCATTGTTATGAATTTGAGGCCACGTTGAATTTGGGTAATCAGTTAAGTCAGGATGCGCTATTTTGTCTATGGAAAGCTGGTTCTCCCAAATTATCAGTTTTTCTGTATAATTTGTAACAGTGGATACTACTACAAGATTATCAATTGCTTCATGTTGGATGGACACCATTTTTCTGCATTAAGTTTGCCGTGTTTGGTCTCGAGTTTTGACGTTTTGTCATCCGCTTATTAATGATCATCTCTTTTCGCTTAAAATCCGATTTCAAAGCTTCTTGTTCGGGTACATAGGGTACTACCAAAGGACCGAACACCAAGAGAAACCAATTCACACAAATAGATCATAGATCAACACACGGATGTTTTGACATGGTTTAAACCCTCTTGAGGGAAACACTCCACAGCCCCGGCCAAATAGCTTCTACGGGACAATTTATTATGCAAAGAAAGAAAGTTACAAATGAGCTTCTCATAATCGATCAACTAAACAATGACCCTCCATGCTCCTTAAATAGAGATCATGGACCAATCTGGTGTTAAGCCATGGATCAAGGTTAGTTTTGATCTAAGAGAAGTTGAGCCGTCAGATCACTCTATGTCGGGAACATATCGTGACTGTCAGATTAAGTATTTACAAATGCATACTAATGCATACTAAAGAAACACACTATCCCTAACGGATATATTACATAAGTTGATATTAACTAACCCCTAAGTGTCTAAATATCCTAACATCCCCCCTAAAGAACAACTTGGGATAGGATTGAAGGATTTACAAAAGTGACACTATTAGGAGAAGGAAGGAGGCATTAGAGCCTATCCTCCCTTAATGACAAGTTCCTGAACTCCTAACATAGATCAAAGTTTATAAAACTTCGCTTCTGTAAGAGACTTGGTGAAGATGTTTGCAACTTGATCATCTGTAGGGAAAAAGAGCACTTCAAGAACACGATCATGAACATGATTTCTGATGAAGTGCATATGTATCTCAATGTGTTTGCTGTGTTGATGTAGAACTGGATCTTTGGCAAGCTTGATGGCATTTTGATTATCGCACCAAAGTGGAGTAGGCTGCTGCTGCTCGAATCCAAGCTCTAAAAGGATCTGTCGAAGCCATAAAGCTTCCTGACTGGCATTAACTATTGCTCGATATTCTGCCTCTGCTGAAGAAAGAGTAAGAGCTTGTTGTTTCTTACAAGCCCAAGTAATAGGTCCAGATCCCAGACTGAAAACATAACCTGCAGTAGACTTTCAATCATCAAGATCGCCGGCCCAATCTGAATCAGTGAAACCAACCAACAAAGGTTTCCCCCCTGTACTGTAATGAATCCCAAACTGAACTGTACCTCGAATATATCAAAGTATTCTTTTAGCTGCTTTCCAGTGACTTTCATGAGGTGTCTGCATATAATGGGAAACACGACCAACGGAAAAGGAAAGGTCAGGACGAGAATGAGTCAAGTATAAGAGACTACCAACAAGCTGACGATATAAGGTGGCATCGACTTCAGGTGAAGTACACGTGGCAGAAAGTTTGACTCCAGACTGGAAGGGAGAAGGGGCTAGTGTACAATCTTCCATGTGAAAGCGATGAAGAAGGTCACAAGCATACTTAGACTGAGAAAGAAAGATTCCTTCTTCAGTTTGCAGGACTTGGAGACCAAGAAAATAATGCAAATGTCGTGAGTCTAAAATTTCAAAATTTTGTTTAAGACTGGATTTCACATGGGTTATAAGCTTAGGGTCACTACCAGTAAGAATAAGGTCATCAACACATAGAACAAGTTTGATGAGATGGTTTCCTACTTTCTTGGTATAGACATTGGGGTCAGAATGGCACCTAGAAAAACCAGTGTCAAGGAGAAAGTTATCCATTTTGGCATACCAAGCTCTAGGAGCTTGCTTAAGGCCATATAAGGATTTCTTAAGGCAGCAGACAAGGCTGGAGTTATCTTGAACATATCCAAGAGGTTGTTCCATGTAAATTTCCTCCTGTAAATCACCATGTAAGAAGGCAGACTTGACATCCATTTGATGGACTTCCCAGTTATGTAAGGCTGCAAGGGAAAGAACAAGGTGGATGGAGTTCATTTTTGCGACGGGAGCAAAGGTTTCATTGTAGTCAATACCTTCAACTTGGGAAAAACCTTTGGAAACTAACCTTGCCTTAAGTCTTTCAACACTTCCATCTGATGCATACTTAGTTCTATAGACTCATTTACATCTAACAAGTTTTCTTCCTTTTGGAAGAGATACAAGATCCCAAGTATCGTTCACCATTAAGGAACGATATTCTTCATCCATGGCTGCATCCCAATCTGGATTCCCTGAAGCTTATGCAAAAGTTTCCTGATCATGATTCTTGGAAACTTGAGACAAAAGAGAAGAGGCTTGCTGAAACTGAGAACGTGTTCGACGTTGATCTCTAGGATCACCGGCAAGATCACCAACTACTTCACATGTTGAACGGACCCATCGAGGAAGCACTTGAGCTGGTGTAACTGGAGGAACATGAGCAGGCGGAGGTGGATTTTCATCCTCACTGTCATCATCAGAAACTGGAGTTGGAAACCTGTCAAGGAAGTTGGAAGAAGAAGAAGAAGACACAAATGCCGAATCAGGCTCGTAGGCCAAAGATGGCACAATTGCCGAGTTAGGCTCGCAGGCCAAGAGATTTTCATCAAATTTAACATCTCTTCTAATGATTATATCATGAGAATGTGGTGGAATAAGTCTATAACCTTTTACATCTTCAGAATATCCAACAAATATGCACTTTTCACTTTTAGGCTGCAATGCTTTCCGTTTTTCATCCGGAATGTGAGCCCATGCTTCACTACCAAACACACAGAAGTGACTTACATCAAGTTTAGTTTTACTCCATGCTTCTTTCGGTGTTATACCTTGTAATGCTTTAGTGGGGGTGTGATTAACTATGTGATTCGCACAATTAATGGATTCAAACCAAAATTGAAGACTTAGTCCCTTAGATTGGATCATACAATTAGCCATTTCTTTTAAAGTGCGGTTCTTCCGCTCAGCTACACCATTTTGTTGTGGTGTATATGGAACAGTGTGCTGTTGTTGGATGCCTTGTTCAGTGCAGAAAGTAATGAACTTATTGTTAACATATTCTCCTCCATTGTCAGATCTTAACTTAATAATTTGATGACCAGATTGTTTTTCCACAAGGGCCTTATAGGCCAAGAACATGTTAAATACTTCGCTCTTAAGTTTTAGGAAATAAACCCAAGTGCGTCTGGTGTAATCATCAATGAAAGTTAAGAAATATTTGAAACCAGAAAAGGAAGCAGATGGAAGAGGACCACACAAGTCACTATGCACAAGTTCCAAGGGAACCGAGGCGTGCCAAGAGGCACGTTTGTCAAAACTGTCCCGATGATGTTTTTCGAGTACACAACTGGAGCAAACACCATCCCTGCAAGATACCATCGGAAGACCTGTTACCATATTTTCTTTACATAGTTGTTCCAATGAGCGATAATTTAAGTGACCAAATCGCTCATGCCAAAGTTTGCTCAAGTTATCACTATGAGCAACAAAAACTAAAGGGAAAGGTGATGACCCAAAGTCATTAAACTTGTACAACCTAGTAATATCATCAACAATTCTGGTAGCTAGGACCTGTTGAGGATCTTTAAAATCCTTGATTACAACTTGGTGAGGTGTAAAGGTCACAATTTTACCTTCACCAGAATGAGTGATCTGATAGACTGATAACAAATTCCAGAAAATTCTTGGAACACATAGTACATCACTAAAATGACCATTATCTACTGGAACTATTCTAGCTCCTACAACACTTAGAGATCTATCATCACCAACAAATATTTGTTTGGTATTACATTCATGCATAGTAGAAAAGATGGCTTGATCCTTAGCCATATGATAAGATGCTCCAGAATCAATGAACCATTCATTTGAAGTAGAAGAAGAAGATGCATTATAAGAATAACCAGAAGCACAAAGTGCATGTCCATGAGAGGCAGATTCTGAAGATGAATCTAGGCTGATGTGGTGCTTCTTCATTGCTACTTCCAAGGCTTCCATCTTCTTGAAACACTTAGATTCATCATGATTATCTTTCCCGCAATAGTTGCAATGACGCTCAGTCTTCTTGCCTTTTGGCTTGGATCCTTTGTCATTTTTTAAAGAAGGAGCTGACTGAGAGGGTTTTGGACCCTTGTTTGACTTATTATTGTGAAAATTTTGTTTCTTGGGAGGTTTGGACTTTTCTTTCTGTTGGGACAATAAGGCTTTCCCAGATGTATCTGCATTGTTGATTATTCCAAGATGAATGAGTTTATCTTGTTCTCTAATCAAGAAATCACAAAAGGATTCAAGACTAGGCTCTTGATAACTAGCTGCATTCAAGGATGCTTTCATGGAGTAAAATGTAGATACAAAAAAAGAATATGCAGGTCCAAGTTTGGAAAGAATATGATAAATGCATTGTTTGTCTTGCCTCTCAATCTTACATTCTGCACATAAGAGTTTAAGAGTTTTGTACTTAGATATATAATCTTGAATACATGAAAAGTCACTTGGATTTAAAGAAATCAACTCATTTTCGAGTTGGTGACCTCGAATTTCATTGTGTTTACTAAACACAGATTCCAACTTGTCCCAAGCAGCATTAGGTTCATCAATTCTAGATGTGTGGAATCGCAAATCAATAGAGATTGACATCCCAATCAATCCACGAGCTTCATCACATCTATTTGCCCATTTTATTTTCTTATCATCATCAGTGGGTTCTTTTTCTTTCCCCGAGGTAATTCTGAAAAGTCCCCTACTTCGTAGAACATCCTCCATACGATATTTCCATGAGAAATAGTTGGAACTATTAAGTAGAATATCACAAGGGGCAGCCATATTTATAAATTAATGACTGTAAAAGTAGAAACCAATAGTCTAGATGTGAAGAGCTCGAAAAAATAGGCAGTTTAAAAAAAAACGGCACTGAAAACTAACTCTGTATGATAAAGCTATGCTTGAACAAAGAAATTGTTGAAGATGTCCCCAATAGTGACGTGGCAGCTAGAGAATGTCCGGCAAAAAAAAAAAAGAACCCCCCTCTTCCCAAGATGAACCTTTTGACAATCACTTTACAAGAAAGTTGCTTTAAGTGAACCATTTTTGTAAAATAAGTGATTTCACTTTTACAATGACATTACTTTTAAATAGTGCAACAATAAAAAAAACTTAAGTGACTCACTTGTATTTTTATTTTTTATTATTTAAGTGAGATGCACTTTTACAATAAAATAACTTGAAAATAGAAATTACATGCACTTTTTCTCTTAAAAGTAACATCCTAAGACTTGAACTCAAGACCTATTAAGGAATAAAGCAACTTTGAACCAAGTGAGCTAGATTAAAAGGTATGTAAAATATGGGAATGAGGAAGGGGGCTTCCTTTTTTTTTTTCCTAACTCTTCTTGCTCAGTTTGCGTGCTTGCCCTTTTTTCTGCAAAACAAACCACAAATCGAAACAAAAAAAAAATTTCCACACCTGTGGAGTTAGATCTTGTTAGCTTTCCCGAAAAGTCTACGTTTTCTCTCTGTTTCTGATTTGCCGAGATCGCGCAAAGTGCACGGCAAAGAGCATACGCAACCGAGAAAAACCCTTTCCCTTTTTGTTTCTGATTTGCCGAGATCGCTCAAGGTGCACGGAAAAGAGCATACGCAGACAAGAAAACAACAATCTGAACCCAAAAAAAATCTAACAATAAAAAATGATATAATATGAGATTTTTTCCTTTTAAAAACATAAAATAAAAAATGCGTCACTGTAACATTATACCTTCAGATCTGATGAAATACGTGTTTATGGAGCAACCGGGAACTATTTTCGATCAAACAAAAACTATTTTCCAATGGAAACGATGCTCCGAACACAATGGAACACCTCCCACAGCCCAGAAATGCACAACTATACCAGAACTAGAAACCCTTTCGAGTTTCGGCAACAGCAGTTCAAGATCTAGATCATAACCGGAAGCGGCATTTCATAAAAGCTCTGATACCATGTTCGAGTACACAGGGTACTACCAAAGGACCGAACACCAAGAGCATCTACTTCACATAAACATATCACAGATCAACACATAGATGTTTTGACGTGGTTTAAAACCTCTTGAGGGAAACACTCCATGGCCCCGGCCAAATAGCTTCTATGGGACAATTTATTATGCAAATAAAGAAAGTTACAAATGAGCTTCTCATAATCGATCAACTAAACAATGACCCTCCATGCTCTTTAAATAGAGATCATGGACCAATCAGGTGTTAAGCCATGGATCAAGGTTAGGTTTGATCTAAGAGAAGTTGAGCCGTCGGATCACTCTATGTCAGGAACATATCGTGACCATCGGATTAAGTGTTTACAAATGCATACTAATGCATACTAAAGAAACACACTATCCCTAACAGATATATTACACAAGTTGATCTTAACTAACTCCTAAGTGTCTAAATATCCTAACACTTCTATCCTTCTCATCTAAGTTGGGTCAGATTGATCCGATTTGTTACATGTGAAGAACTGATCACCCGTGTACTGCAACTCCTAATCAAGATTTTTTGCAGGTCAATTCTATCACCGCAACCTTCGTTTCCATTATTAATTACTAGTTATAATTATCAATGGGGGGTTTCCTATAACGATGTGATCATAAAAGCAATTCAAAATCATGCAAGCAGTAATTGAACCTGTACTTCGCACAAGCTTAAACTCAAATCTCGGTTTTTTTCATGATAGTTGAAGTAATTATAATGGGTTCGCTGCGTAAGTTTAATCATTGCAAATTTCTTCGCTCAATCAACATCACCCTGCCTATTGGTCTTAAAGTAGCAATTAACGTGAAAATTCTACATTGCTCATTGCTTTCTGTAATAGGAAACTTTTTGCACAACGTTTTGGGCATCCTATTATCTAAAGATTTATCTAGGATGAGTAATTTCCATGCAGGAGGTGAACCTTCTAATATTCATGTTGATAATGAGGAACTTTACCCCTTGTTGTATCAAGAAACGTTGTCACCACCATTTGATGCAGGTATTCCCGATCTTAGCAGCGGTAGTAGTGAAGAGGACTTTGAAGCATTATCTTCCTATGTGCAAAATTCCATGGGGCAGAGCAAGGAAATTCTCGAAGAACCAATTGACCTTGATGATGATGTCATACAAGAATTTATAATCAATGGAGAACCTGACATACCGGCCACTATTTCTGAAGTAAATCCGTTAATGAATTTCTCTATTTCTGACCATGAATTACTTGATCCTGAATTTCCTACAGTAGATGTTTCACAAACCATGCCACCTCTCAAAGATAATGAACAATATGTTATTGAATTTTTATGGTGCCACGAGACCCTATCTGATTAAAGAGCGAGTCTTTGTAACATCTTTTTGGTAATAAGGTGGCGGAAAAATCCTTCAAGTTGGAAAGAAGGAAGTTTTATTGGATCGATGGTTAGAGCCGATTTTTGTAATTTCTATTTTGTATAATTTCTCCTTTTGAGATTTTGGGTAAAATTTAGTATTTAAGGATGAATGTTTCCCTTAGCAAAGGGTTGGGAATTTTGGAATTACGATTCAACAGGAGTATGGATTGAAGATGCTCTATCTATTCAAGCCATTGTAATTTTTGTACAAGACTTTTATATGTAGTAAAGTTATCTTTATCCACCTTCTTGTGTTCTTCAAATTTCTTTGAGAATCGCTGGGTTAAATGTTTCAAATTGTTATCAGCTATGCGTTCAATCTATTGCAGATCACTTATTGATATATATGATCCTTCATATTGATTTTTTTGTATGTTTTGACTCATGCTTTGAACTGTTCTATTAAATTTATTTAATTGAACAGTTCTCACTTTTATATTTCTGCAAATGATTCGATGCAACTAAATATGTATAATCAGTTGTTAATTTTTCAATTGACACAATGATTACAGATCAAGTATTTGAATGGGCTTAAACACTTTGAAGAATTGTCACTTAATTTCTTAATTGATAAAGCTTTAATTAACAAGTGAAGAACCCGAAGACATTTCTGTTTAAGGTACTTAAGCACTTGTCCATCTCACTTCAATTCTGATCTACAAGACATCAACTCTTCCTTTTAGGCTAGATCTGACTCAGAATAGGTTCTTACCTTAGGTAGGTTAAGTTAGATTTTGGTAACTAGTTTTCACTTTGTTTTTCTTGATAGGAAAACTGATCTTTCACGATCAAATATTTTACTCATAGAGTGCCAGCGGAGGCCAAATATACGTGGGTGATCACCACACCAAACATCTCGAGGATAGAATTGCCCTTGCGTAGGGTCTTTCGAAGCCTTTGGCTAGGTTTTCATCCCCTGTTGTGTTCCTTGGAACCCATTCCAGCATTTCGCACTCACCTTGCACCCCTGAGGCATCAACAAGTCCATGGTAAGGAATTGCAACTTCTCCATGATGCTATCCACAGTGTGCCATCTCCTTTCGCAAACACCTTGTGCTTTCTGGATAGTATCTCCAACCATATCATTTAGATCATCCCAAGTGCGCAATGCAGTTCTGATTTTCTTCAGTTGGAAACTAGTGAGAGTAGGAATATCCTTAGGTCTCTCCTCAATGTACCTCTGCCATTGCATAATATCGTCATTGGCCTTAAAGGCCTGTTGTCTTTTAGGTACCTTCTGATCAAGAGTAACATACATATTCCCAAAAACAATGTGAGTCTCCTGGATATCATTCAAGGTGTGAAACAATTCAGCTAGCGGCTTATAGTGTTCATCATTGACCTGAATGGCCAAATCCTTAAACTCTAGCTGGGAAAACCCAGAGAATGCATTGGAGGCTACACTTGCAGTTGCATTCTCACATTGTTTTTCTAGCACAACTATCCTTTGTGTATTGGCAACATTTACAACTTCTGCATCATGTAATTTAACCCGGAGAGAGGTATTTTTCAACTGCAAATCTTCAAACATATTTTTAGATACCTTCCTGAGATCAGTAACATAAGATTCATGTTCCTCATTGGTTTTGGCCAATTTCTGTTCAAGCTTCTTTAGCTCTTATTTCTTTAAATCAATCTCCCTATTCAGTGTTTTCACTGAATCATAGTTTTCACCTACAAATGCACCCATGGCTGCAACAACATCCAATGCTTCTTGCTGTATGTCATCAGACTAATTGGTCCAAATTATTTGATTAGGAGTAGGTGCCTCCAACCCACCTTGATCCCTGCTTCTCTTCTTACCTTTTCTTACCATTGCCTTGGAAGATCTGCTGTAGAAGTAATCCCCAAGAGGGACTACAATGTCTTCTTCAAACTCAGCTACCATTTCAGTAAATGATGAAGTCACATTTACTATTGAAACCAATGAAGATGTCTGAGTAGTAGTAGGAGCATGTATAGACATAATTATTTGGAAAGTAGTTGGGGTGGAAAGGATATTTTGAATAACTATTGGTACAGAAGTGGGGGAAGGAATTGAAGTGAAGGCTTCAGAAAGTGGAACTTGGATATCATCAGCTGGTAATGAAAAAGGAGGAACTGGAGTCTTCTCATCAGTAGCTGGTCGTGATAAAATGAATGGAGATGATTGTAGAGGGATAGTCGAAGACTGGATCTCTGCAATAGTAGATGGAAAAATAGCAAGTGGAACCGAGCTGGTTGGGAATGGACCAGTGATGGTAGTTATAGTATGGAAAAGATGGGATATGGGGAATGGAGGTGTTACCCCAGATGACAAAGTTGAAAGAATTTGAATAGATGAAAGTAGAAGTGTTGAGGTTGTGGTGTCAGCAGCAGGGGTAGTTTCAAGAAACTGATGGTCTGGGACATAATCGTCCACTTCAATAGCATTCAATAAATCTGTAATTGGTTGTGAAGTTTCATTTACTTCCTCAATCACAGGCATAGAAGAATATACCTCATCTTCAACATCATTGTCAATAATATTTAAGATATGGATTTGAGATGCAGAAGTCTAAGTTTTATGCCTTTTGGTTGGCTTGGTAACAACCATCACTTGATCATCACAAGTTTGAGTAACTGCAACAGTCACTTGAGTATCAGCAGTAAGCTTAACAGGTGCAACTACTTGAGTGTGTAGCATCGAAGTCATCTGAGCTAACTTCTGCTTTGATCGTTGTGATGCTTCATCAATACCTTCATTTGTTCAGCATTCTTTACCTTTGGAGCATCTTCCATGAGGCCTTTGCCTTTATCCCCTTCACTGCAGGTCGCCATTAGTGGAGCAACTGCTTTATGAGCTTCTTTCTCCTCTCTATCTTTTCTTGATTGCTCAATGAGCTTTAGTTCCATTGCTCTGTAGCTCAAAATATTACTCTTAAGGTCATGTTGATACTGCATGATATGGTTCTGTTCATCTTTACTCTTAGCTCTTGTCAAGACTTCAGAAAAGGTAGTTACTCCTCGATAGATGGAGTCATCAGGAACTTATTCATGAACATATCCACCCTTCACATGGTTTTGCTTGAAATGGGCACCCAAAAAACCTTTAGTATCATGTCTTCTTTTGGTAGCATAACCCAATTTTAAAGCAACAATTTTGTCACCCAACACTATAGCCCAAGATGAAGTTGGGATGGCCAATGGCCCAAGGTTCAAGGGGAACTTAGGCCATGCCTTCCTCCTAGGACCAGATAACTTTAAATACACACCATCGGTAACAGTTTGATAGGAGACCTCTTCAATGACCAATATGTCAGGAACTATCCTGGGTAGCATATGTACAGTACTGCTTCCCCAAACTCTGACATATGAGAAGCATTCACACACATACCAGTCACCAATTGTGGCAATGAAGGTTCTGGCATCAACTGAGAAAGCAGGAGCCTACTCTCTAAATATTTTGAAGTAAATACTTCCAAGGAAGTGATCACAAATGTCATATATCAAAGGCATATAATTGTTCTCCCATAATGCTGAATGATAAATATGGACAGGAGGATTTGATGGAGTCCAATTCCATCCCATGTTGGGATATTGGAATTCTGCACAAAATATATCAACGACAAAAGCTAAAAAGAAGAAACATGGCTTCCTCACATCCGATGCCTTCTGATATGCTTGAATGGTTCTTTTGAGTTCAAAAGACAAGATAGAAGCCCAAGGGAATGACTCACCAGTCGTTAGAACATGATGGGCTATAGGATCCCACTCAGCTTTAAATACAGAACAGTTTGGGAGACCATACAGTCTGCATAGCATGGCAGCCAATAGGGAATAAGTTTCTCTAAACCAAGAAATCGGGTACAAGTTATCATCCCTAGGGATGAAATTGTTAGGTTTATTCATCCATGACTTCAACATTTCGTTAAAATTGTACCTGGTGTTAGAGGATTCTATGAACTCAACATCAAGGGGTTGCATAGACGGTTTAAGAGCATAAGCTCTGATGAAAACCTCAGGGCGGAAGGTAGCCAATTGTGACCCTGCACTGTCATTAAATTATCGGTCTTTAGGGTTAGCGTGGTCCACAATCCATTTAACCACATCAGTATAAGGAAAGATAACGAGTCTGGCAGCAATGGCATGAAGCTGGGAATCCCTAATTTTCTCATATGCCAGTTGGTCATTCTGAATGTCTGATAGGTCATCATTATCAAAAATTGAGCAGATTTTGGACTAGTCTATCTAATAGGTTTCACAGATTTTATCACTAGTGTCCGAGAAAATACAAAAATTTGGGTCTTTGTTCAGTAAATCCTTCTGAGGTGTTTTACAACGTGTATTGCGTGACATGTTTTAAACTAGAGGTTTTCTTATAAAGGAATGAACAAAAATAAAAAAAACAATTCAAAATATTGAAACAGTAAATAAATGAATAAGAGGAATGACTAAAACCAACTCTTTTCAGCTGAAAGTAATGGGCAATAGACACCTGGTAAAAACTTCGCAGTAAAATTCAAGCAACAAGGTAATATCCGAAATTAAAAATGACAAGGAAAAATAGGGAAATTCACATATTTATTGCTTTTCAATGGGCCATATCTAGACCGTAGGATGAAAACGAATCAACGGATGAGATTAAACCTTGCGGGATGTGGGTTCAAGTTGTGGGAGTTTTATTTTGGAACTATGTACATTGTTCCCGCAATCCGCAATCTGCAATTGCGGGTTTCAGGATCGCAACTTAGAAAACAAACAATCAAAAGGATCCTGCAATCCACAATCCACAAATGCGGGTTGCAGGTTGCGAGAACAAAAAGTTCAAACATTATTTACAAAATCTTCCCGCAATAAGCAATTTGCGGGTTGCGGGATGACAACACTTCCAAAAAGAGATGACAAGTTTGCGAGATGAAAACTACTTGGTGGAAAAACTCAAAGTGTCCCGCAACTTCATTAAACCAGTAAAAAAAACTAGAAATTTTCACAAGGAAAATTATAATCAAATCCAAACAATGCAAAGGCATAAAATCATAATAAGCATAAGGATGAAACCATTACCTTTGCATTAAAAATCTTGAGGCTTCCGTGTTCCATTAGAACATGGGATATGTTGTTCCTACAACACAACCTAATTGCAATTTAAAAAAATGGTAGAGGGGAAAGTGGACAAGCTAAACTTCATTTAAATCACTCTATGTAAAACTTAAACATGCAGGAAGGAAAAGAAGGGTTGCGGGGTTTTATTTCATTAATATATACATTCTTTCCAGAATCTTCGCGCAATCTGTAATTGCGGGTTGCAGATTTAAAAGACCACAATTATTGAAGAAGGATCGGCCGCCCCTTCTTTTCGTAGTTAATTGTGAAAACCTTTATCCAACAATTCATCTATATCCATAATGGGGAACACAAGAAGGATCGACCAACCCTTCTTAAATTGTCGAACTATTATGAAAATACTATGGGGAATAAGAAGGGTTGGCCGACCCTTGAATTATGAGGGAATTGTACAAATAGAACATCGTTTGTCCTGACATCCATTTTCCGACAAGAAGTATCGGTTTCCCCTTCTTTTCGTAGTTAATTGCCAAAACCTTTATCCAGCAATACAACTATAGCCATAATGGAGAACACAAGAAGGATTGACTGACCCTTATTGTAGTGTCGAACTAGTCTGAAAAGAATATTGGGAACAAGAAGGGTCGGTCGACCCTTCATTTAGGAGGGAATTGTAAAAATAGAACACCTTGGAGAAATAATGGCCGCTCTTTCTCTGAGAATTTTTCTACTTGCCAACAAAGATTTTAAAGAAAAACGTCTATAATTTTTTTTGTTATAATGTTAATATCTAGTATCCTAGTGTGACACATGGAACGATCATATTGTGACACGTGGCATATTTGATTTGGCACATTGAGAATAGCGAGGTTACTAATTTTTATTTGATTTGGCACATTGAGTATAGCGAGATTACTAATGCGGGTTTAACCACAACACAATCAGGAAATGAAAATTCACAGATAGTAGTTTTAAGGATCATTAGGCACATGCAATATTTAATACCCTGTTACTAGATGGAATGCTAATTGAAAAATTAACATGAATTTATCAATTTAATATGCTAATCATTTGCAGAAATAGATAAATGTTTTAATTAAATAAATTCACTTAAAACATTAAAGACACACATATCATGAGTAAAGACAAATCCAAACTATAGTATATCAATGTATGGATTATTGATTGCAAAAATTAAACAGTGTTCATAAATAATCTGAAGTGAAAATCAACATTCATCAAAGAAATTTGATCAATCAACAAAAGAGGAACGAAGAGAAGGACTAACTGTATTACTTCAAAGTTGCAAAAAATTACAATCTCTGCATCAATCAGAGTTTCTCCGGTCTTCTTTTGTTGATTTTCTCCCCCTACCCTTTAAATAATAATTACAAAAATAGTTACAAAAGATAGACTTCCCTTAAAACAGGGATTAAAAATCTAAACTAAAAGGCATCCTCATGAGCGACTAATACTTACAATATTTTCACAAAATTCCCAAAATATTTTCATCACATGGTTTCCTGGAAGTAACCCGTAACAAACTATGGAAGATATTGGCAATTCACTAGCTATCTATGACAGAAGTTGAAAGATACTTCTTAGAAGATTCATGATGATCGACAATATCCTCAAAAACCAAAAAATCGACCACTTGTCCTTCCTTCAGGGGAATTGGTGGAGTCACAGGCACTTGATTAATTCTAAAATCCCGGATGACTGTATCATCTCGATCAACATGATTGTAAGTGATCTTCCTTCTCTTACTCTGAGGGAGTCGTATATACATGGATTGAATCTCAGAGTCTTCTTTTTCACTACCAGTGTTGTTACAAATTAAACTAGATAAAAATATAAATACCTGGCAATTGAAATGTTCTGTTACAGATTTATTATTAAGACATAAAAATCAGTAGAAGTTAATATTCCTGGCAATTGAATTTACTTCGATCTTTCAAATTTTACAAAGCTTGGTCTCTTAATACATTTCATGACTATGAGCTTGAGCTCACAAACACAGACTCTTCTACTACAAGATTTATATTAAAACATTTCTTACTAAGTAGACTACATAAAAATAAGTAGAAGTTATTCCGGGTTAAAACAGTGCAACTTCACCGCATTACACATAGATGAAATTTACTTTGATCTTTCACCTTTTACAGAGCTTGGGCTCTTAATACATTTTAGTACTATGAGCTTGAGCTCACAAACACAGACTCTTCTACTACAGAGAATTTACAGACTTTATTTTGGCTTCAACTAGAAGCTATAGTTTATTTTTTACTTCCACTATAAGCTTCAACTAGAAGCTATGAGTCATATTAGTGACAAATCCTGGTCTTGGGGCCTCGACAGTGCTTGAAATGCCCATATATCATGGTGTGGTGAGGATTTTTCAGGGAACTCTTGTCGAAATGCTCATATATCACGAAGAGAGTGACCATATGAATCAAGTATTTCTGATAAAACAACAAAGGAAATATAACAGAGGTGGTAAAGAAGAGTGCCATGGCTTCCCGAAGATTTCATTTTGCTGCGATACCGGGTATCATGCTTTAGTATTTATCACAGTATTGGTGAATTGACTTGCATGTTATGGATGGGGAAGGGTAATTATCACAGTATGGCGGGATAGTGGTCATAGATATCATCTGTACCGACTATAGATTTCGCATAACTGGAGATGAGCACATGTAGCCTTCAAAGCAGGCACGCTAAAAAAGGTGTTGAAGCACGTGTAGCCTTAGAAAGTGCATGCAATCATGTGGCTAGAAGAATGAATGAAGGAATGAAATATTTTAATAACGTCCACGAGGCTGATCAGCCTAAGGGACCAAAAGAATCACAGCCCTAAATCTTCTTCAAAAACATGGTACATGTTGTCAGCCTTTAAGCTGTCACGTCCCCATTTTTACCCCCTTCGCATTAAATCATAAATGATTTAAATATTGATATTTAATCATGGTGAGGAGCTCAAGGCCAAGGCCCCACCATTGATTTAGCGTTTTATGTATTGGCAATTAAAAATAGATGCCTATGGTTCTTGTGCTAGATAGGAACAATGTAAATTAAGACATCATGTAAATACGAATTTTAATGAAAAACCCACAACTAGCTATGCAATGCAACAAAGAGATGGGGGAATGATTCTACAAGGAATAGGGAGGGAAATTATTCAAACCCTTGAGCCAATGGTGATAAGCCAGATGTCAATGAATAAACCCTCAACTACCAATTCTGACTTATGCACCTAATCATTTAATTCTTCCAGAAATTGGTTGAGGCAGTTAATGCCTTGGGAATGAAGAGGCATGGTAGCCAATTTCATGCATGGGCAAGCCATCAACCTAGAAAAACGTACTTTTTCTTCTGGGGCAAGAAAACACCCACGAAATGGTGCCCAAATCCATTTTGAACCCAGAGTCTTTCCTCCCTCACGCAGTCTGAGCTAGCTGGGCTTTCCCCATTACGTTTTTTACCAATTTCCTGCATTTTTCCATAGCTGGGAGCTCGTTTTTGTGTTGCACAGTGGCTGGGAGAAAGGGAGTCACATTTTGGGGGTTTATAGAGGTTGTTTTTGCCCCTGGAATGCAGAAAAACGTTTTCTGAAAACGAATTTGCTCTCCCAGGGTTTATTCCCCATCTACCAGTTCGTTTTGGTTGCCCATGTTTTTCAGCACTTGTTTTTTGTTGTAGGGTGCATCTCTATGTTGGTTGGAAATTATGAGCAAGAATTAGGAGTGGAAGTGGACCAGAATTGGCTTGATAAACCTAGTGAGGAGGTAACCTCTCAAGAGTATCAAAAGGGTTGTTTTCTCTTCTATGCACACCTTGAAGAACACTAGAATGGAAGGTATGGCCTGAAGGACTGTGTATTAGTGAAGGGAATACTTCCTTGTGCCAGGTGTGTAGGTATTGTGGGGACCAATCTAGATAGATCTTGCGGAGGGTGCCCATATCTCTATGGATGATCCCACTAGCTTAGCAATTCTTCCTTCCATTGCCTAACAGCCTGATAAACCCAACTGTAGCTTGGCTTGGTTGATTTGGTGTATCTTTGAGCTATGTGTGAGTCTGTCGTTCCTTGATTCCTTGTAGAGATCATGCCCACCTCGGGGGTGGCAATGTGTTGATATATTAATGATCACAACTGGTCTATGGTTGGGTGGAACGTTGTAGTTGCATAGCCAGTTGCTTGGGACTACTTTGTTATAAGATAAGTATTCTCTTATGTTAACTTTGCAATTATTTATTTGATGAATATCTTGAATGTATGATGGATGTGTAATTGAAATTACTTCCGTTGTGTTTTCTTATAATTATACATTTCCATATGTCTTTTCTATTATGTGAATGCTTATTTAATAAGTTCATGGGGCTAGATGCCCGGTTTTAGCATCATGATCCTCTCCATCGCACTGGTATGATGGGAGGGGACGTGACATAAGCTGTCAGCCTTTATGCTGTTAGTATTTTCCAAGACGATGCATTTTGATGGAGCTTGGATGGGTTCGACGCCCAAAGCCTCGGCAGCGGTGGTAGGTGCTGCAGCTTGCATTATTTTTTTTGGATTATATTTTAGGAGGCCACGTTGCCATCTTTACACACGTTTAATTAAATTCTATATAAAAATTAAATGATGCAGCCAACGTACAATGTAATTATGCGGTAGAGTGACAGAGTAGTAGACGGGAAGGGTGAAAACCAACTGGTATTCATTAGTGGAGCATTGTTAATGGTGAAGGTCAATTAATTGATCATTGAAGCAGAATAACTAATGCATGAGGTGATTGTATTTTTGAACTTGTACTCTGGACAAGATAATACAAGTCTGTAAAGCATGAATTTTGTGGATCTTAGGTTGATTTTAAACTAAAATGGTAAAACAAATTGCAAATATATAAGTAATATTTGAATATAACATAAAAAAATGACACTTTATAAATTTTAATCAAATGTAAAATGAGAGGCAATGAAAAGTAGTAACCGTCATTAAATTTTGACTTGAAAGGCAGTGAAAATTTGAAATTCCAGGCCTGGACTCGAAGGATTACCAAGCATGCGAGGCCTCGGGAAGGGATGGAATGATTATCATTTTCATTAATGGAAAATCAAGGCCTGGTAGGATGGCGGGCACTAAGCAGCCTGCTACGCAACATTGAATGCTGCAGCCGCTGCTATGGTCGTCCTTCGATCTAAAGTAGCAGATCCAGTGCAGGAAGGCTTATGGATTATAAATCCAAAATGGCGAACCAGTGTAGGCAGGTTTGAATTGAGAAAGTAGCTTTCCCTACCCTAAGAAAAGGGATGCTGTGTCTATTCCATTTCCAGATTAAATAGTTTTAGATAGATGTAGGTTTTTATTTTTCGTCCGGAACCATCTTCTTAAGCATTATGGAGCCTCACATGCGTCTTTACAGTCATCGTGGCTCTAAATGGACCTTCGGGATGAGTGGTAGGAAAAGGGATGAAGGCTCGTCCAACCAGGCGAACGTCCCGATGGATGACCACCATCTGGATTTCCACTGGGCGCATATTTACCTGGAGGAAACTCCTGTGGCTACCAAGGCCCATATCGCTCATTTGGAAATCTCACTGCAACAGGAGGTCGAGGAGAAGTAGGGTCGTCAGATTGCAGTCAACCCATTCTGGGTGGGCAGAATTCTTCTGGCCTGCGAAATCCAGGCGCGAGAGCAAATTGTCAAATACAATAAAGATATCATCAAGGTAATGAAAGTGACTCAGCAGAATGAAATGGAGAGTACGTGCACTTTGAAGACCTTAGTGGAGGCGCTCAGCATCCACGGCCCGCAAGAGGCCTAGAGCCAGGCACCAAAACCACGCGTTGATCAGGCTGGCTTTTTCTCTCTTTGCCCCGTATCTGCGGTTATATTTTGCTGGCAGTACTAGTTGTTGGTTTTCTTCTTGTTTGACCTGTTGTTCTCGATTAAGTCGACAACTTGTTCCCTTGCTTTGCTGCTAGGCGGTTTTTTGGCCCTTGGAAAGCGGTTTCTTGTCCGATAGGTTTCGTGTTCTCAGTTTTCCTCTATGAAGCATTCATGCTATTTGGTACAGTTGTTAAGATGATCTGTGTCATGCTATCTGGTTAAGTTGTTAAGTTGATCTATGGGCATCCAGTTTTTCCAACTCGGGAAGGACCTGATTGAGATTTTAGCTCACTCTATTTGTAACTTTGTACCATTTTTGTACCTTTTTATACCATATTTATAGAATTTCTAGCTCTGCTTACTTACAAAAAAAAAGAACGGTCGAACGACCCTTCAATTTTGAGGGAATTATAAAAATAGAACAATTTGGAAGTTATAACATATAAAAATAGTTTGTCCCGACTTCTATTTTCCGAAAAGAAGGATCGGTCGTGCCTTCTTTTCGTAGTTAACTGTCAAAATATTTATCCAACAATTCAGCTATATCCATAATGGAGAACACAAGAAGGATCGAACGACCCTTCTTGCAGTGTCGAACTATTATAAAAATAATATGGAGAATATGTAGGGTCGACCAACCCTTCAATTACGAGGGAATTGTAAAAATAGAACACCTTGGAAGTTTTATCATAAAAAATGGTTTGTCCCTAATTCCGTTTTACGACAAGAAGGATCTGTTGCCCCTTATTTTCGTAGTTAATTTTCAAACATTTGTCCATCAATTCAGCTATAGCCTTAATGGATAATACAAGAAGATCGACCCTTCTTGCAATGTCGAACTATTGTGAAAAGAATATTGGGAATAAGAAGGGTCGGCCAAACCTTCATTTAGGAGGGACTTGTAACAATAGAACACCTTGGAGAAAGAGCGGCCGCTCTTTCTCTGAGAATATTTCCACTTGCCAGCAAAGTCTTTAAAGAAAAACGTTTATAAATTTTGTTGTTAAAATGTTGATATCTAATATATGAGAGTGAAATTTGGAAAAATCATTTTGTGACAATCTCTACATCAATCAGAGTGTCTCCAGTCTTCTTCTACACAACTTTCTCTTGTCGCCTTCCAATGAAAAATAGGATAGATGGAATCCAGCTCTCCATGCAGGTGATTTTTTATATTATTTATCCTTTGCTATCACCGCTGCATCTTTTGCGGCATGGAAGCCTCCCTGGGTGTCTATTTTCCTGATCCGTTTTGGGACATGGATCACCGATGATTTCTAAATCTATGATCCCTGGTGGCCTCGAATCCCGCCACATGTCGCCTTTTCTACCAGTTAAAACCACGGGAAGTTTCCCACCGTTGATCTGGATGTTGCATGAATCATGGCCATCAAACGGTGCGACTTTTACCAACTTCGTGGATTTGGCTTGCGTTGATGTTTCATGCTAGTTAGATCTGTGAACAAAACTTTGTCATAGATCTCGGCCTCATCAGATCTCAGCCTCGTCAGATCTACGCCGTCCAAACCCATGGACCTCTACCAAAACTTTGCGGATCCAAAAATTTGATTCTTCTGTGCATGTCTTATCTGAGAAGTAACTCCTGACCGTCGATTTGCTCCCTTGGCCATTGATCTTCTCCTTAAGATGCTTGTGGGTTAAATCTCCCTCCTCCGTATAAATCACTTATGTTTTGATAAGGGATCAGTAAAGTTCTTTGACTAGGCCATATTTTGGACTGCTTTTTTACCTTAGTAGAAGGGATAAGTTTCTAAATAGCTGGAATTTTTTTATTTTTCTGGCAGAAGAATGAAATTCTCAGACTGTATTTGAGAAAATATTGTAATTTTCTGGGAAGTCTTTTTGACAATATCTCGTTTACTTAGGCTCTCTAGTGAGTCAAGGAACCTCATGGAACTTCATGTACTTTTTGATTCTGTTTTGAATAACAATAGTATGATTTTTTTCTTTTGAAAAAAATGTATTATAATGTTCATGTATTTAATTATGCTTGATATGTTCAATCTGTGCAATGAATGTGTAAACATTATATAGATACCAATGATAATAATAATTACATGATACATGATATCATATAGAATTATAGTCAAGAAATGAAGTATTCTATTACTGAGGACAAAGTACAATACAATACAATCTCTCAGTGTCAACCAAGTACAATACAATTCAATGTCTCAGTGCCGCTTGGAGCTGGATCAACATGGGTGTTCTTGCTGTCAACATGGCTATCATTGCTGTCAAGTTACATGGGTATTTTTGCTATCAGCATGGCTATTCATGCTATCAGCATGGCCATCCTTACTGTCAACAACTGAAGGCCATTACTGCTTTCGACATGGCTCTTCTTCTTGCTCTCAATATGGCTCTTCTTGTTGTCAACATCGGTATTTCTGTTGTTAATTAGGCTTTTCCGAGAGGATTGCTAGAAGCCTAACGTTGACGACAATGGTTGTTCATGTTGTTTCAGAGAAGTGTCCATTGAAACAATTACCACAACCACCAATCAATATTGGTGGCAAGGAAAATAATGCCAACTCGTGGTCTTGGGGCTTCGAGAGTGCTCGAAATGCCCATATATCATGGTGTGGTGAGGATTTGTCAGGGAAAATGAATCGAAATGCTCATATATCACGAAGAGAACTAGGGAGCGACCACAAGACTCAAGTATTTCTAATAAAACAACAAAGGAAACAGAACAAAGGCCGTAAATAAGAGTGCCATGACTTATGGAAGATTTCATTGTGCAGCGATAAGGTGTATGGTTTAGCCTATATATAGTGAATTGGTTAATTAGCACAGTATGGCGGGATGGTTATTTTAAATTTTTTCATTTGAAGGATAAGCAAAGTTACTATATTATATAATACTGTTCATTCTTTTTATGAGATTTCATTCTTTTTATGAGGTTTTTTATCCACACTGTTGCAATAAAAAGTAAAATGTTTTTATTTAAAAAAAGAAAAAGAAAGAATGTTTCTCTTTAAAAAGTAAATTGTTTCTATTTAAAAAAAAAAAAAAAAAAGTAAAATGTTTCTATTTAAAAAAAAACAACAAGAAAAAGAAAAATGTTGCTATTTAAAAAAAACAAAAATAAAGAATGATTCTCTTTAAAACGTAGAATGTTTCTATTTTAAAAAAAAAATGTTTCAGTTGTAGCTGAAAAATTGGGTGTTGGTGCATCCAGCAAGTTGGAGCTTGCAAATTGATTGTAAATATAATTTTGCAATATTAGAAAGAGTTGGTGGTTTTCCCAATTGTTCTTCCACGATAAAATTGTGTCTTCCATTTTCTTTGTTTATTCAGTTTTTAATTGTGATAAATTTTAAGAATAGTGAAAATACTGATTCACCCCCCCCTCTCACAGCAAACTGATATGGGGACATGTTAGGGAGATTAGCACTATCTAATTCACAATACATGGATTTTTCATTATGTTCTTAAGTATGCAACGAGGAGGGGACATAGGGATATTAGCAGTCTTGGAGGCTTTCCTCTCTAGGACAACATGCGTTGTTGCAGTCGTCAACACTTGCAGCAGTCGTGGAATGTTGTTTTAGTACCAGACCATGTTGTCAGCTTCTTCTTACTCTTGTTTCAATTCATGAATAGTTTTTATGTTTTTATTGTGTATGATGATATGTGTGCTGACATGCTACCCTGCTTGCAATAAAACAATTATTTTTGCATTTGTTGGAAATGGTTTCTTTTTACGGCAGCGTGATAAACAATTATTTGTTTTCTATGCAGGAATTCGAGAGAGATGCAATACCGCCGTGTCTAGGATATCCGCTTTCTAATCTTCAGGTGATCAAAGTAGAAATGAAGGGATATGATGGGAGGTAAATCCCATCAGCAGTCTTCGAATGTTGTTTTAGTACCAGACCATGCAATCAGCTTCTTCTAACCGCGCCAAGTAGAAGTCTTCGAGCACTCTCGAAGTCCCAATACACCACGATATATGGGAATTTCGAGCACTCTCGAGGTCCCAATACATGGATTTCTCATTATGTTCCTTAGCACCAATCATGTTTTCACCCATCTTCTTTCAATAACTGATTGCCATGCAATGAGGAGGGGAAATAGGGAGCAGAAGCAGCGGAAGTAGAAGGCGGGACTATGCTTTCTCTAAGACAACATGAGTTGTTGCAGTCGTCAACATTAGGATTGCAACAGTCGTTGAATATTGTTTTAGTACCAGAAGGATTCGATCGGGAAGGTGAGAATCTGTGCAATTGGTTGAATCAGCAACTTAACAGAAACTGTGTGAGTGGTTGAATCAACACCAAATTTTGCAAGAATATTCCGACTAGGTCCTCCATTCGACTACTTCAGAGATCATGTCGAACCCTTGTGTCGATCACTATTAAATTTTAATTAGCATTATGGTGGGTCTGGGAAGGCATGAATGTGTTGCTTGTTTTTGAAATTTTACATGGATTGTGTTGAATATAATTGTACAAATAATGATAAAACTATTCATTAATGACAGTCTGTAAATTTCCTTCCTTTCTATGTTAATTGTTATTTCCAGTACTGGCACTCTGTAAATTTCCTTACTTTCTCCGTTAATTGTTTGTTGGCAGGAAACAACCCTCTCAATTTTTTTTTACTTTATTGAATAAAATTGATTAGTTTCCTTCTATAATTTATCATAAAATTATTGAGAAATGCCTTTAGAATCTTTGATTCTAAAGGTACTCTTTGATAGAAGGCATTGATAATTAAAATAAAGTTGAGGAAATAATCAAATTCAAGCTCGTTATTTTTACCCATTTATTTTTTCTTGTAGCTGTTAAATATGATCAATTTTCAGTACTATTTTAAGTGATTATATTTATAATCTGCTAAGTATTATCATTCATTATTAATTAACATTGCTTGAATTTGATTTTATCATTCGTCCTTTTCATTTTTTGTTTTCATTTCTTTTATGATTTTCTATGATTAAAGTATATGATTATATATCTACTTAAGGTTGATTAAATTTGTTATATGAATCTTTAACCCTTAGTAGATATTAATATTACTTTTCATTTGTAAAAATCATATTTTAATTTTTGTAAATATGTTTAATTTTTCTTTTGATGACATTTTGAATTATAAAGGTGGATTTTCATGTTACGATCAAAGGATAAATTGAAATTGGTTATGGTTTTGAAAAGCTTACCTTATGATAACCTTTCATTGGCTAAGTTACTTTTTAGCAGCTTATCATATGGTAATAATTTGATTATGATGCCATATATTAGCAAGCTAGAACTTTGGATGAAACCATAATGAACTCAGCCTTGGGAAATGTGCTTTTACTTTCGCCGACCTATGATTTTGATGATTTCATTAAAGTCATTTAAACCATAATGTTTCATAATGTGAAATTGTTTCATCACTTGGGATAATAATTCACCTAGACTCCACGTATGGTATTCTCCTGTCAAAATTCTGTAATAATTTATTTGATGTGAAGGATGAATTGATTTTTTTTGGATGACATCTGTTCAATATACATTGCTTAAATTAATACTTTATCATCCAAACTAGAGAGCGTTGGTTCAAGGGAGAAAGGGTTAACAAAAATAAATGTAAGTCATTACTTCTTCCTCTTCCAACTGATTCAAACTTGGCTATCGCAGTTTCTGCTAAGTATTTGAAACCATAATGGAAAAATGCATATGAAATCATGGTCAGATATGTGACATGTGATGGCAGACAATCTCACATTCATTATTATCATCTACGTTTGCTCTTAGCTTTGAAAGGTCATATACTCAATTTAACTTGTTTCCTGTTTTGGAGTTTACAAAAGATGGCCTGAACTGTACAAACGACTGTTGGTGACATTGATAGCAGCCCGTTTCATCATGGATTGGTTAAGATTTTAGTTGAACATCAGTTGTCTCTTGTTGGTATATCTTGGGATGAATTACTGGTTGAAAACAATTTAGGGTTAACCCAATTCTGGCCGACTCCGCTTCCCAAAACTCGCAAAAAACGCAAAGCTCCTGTTAACTCTGGAATCAATGAGGTTCAAAGGTGTGAAACAGAAATTGAGAAATTGCCAAAGACATGTTTGATTTTAAAGGAATTTATTGTCTCAGCAAGCATAGTTGAAACGAAACCCTCAAACGATAGAGCTGACCTAGTTTAGGATGCCTCTACTAAGCAGGTTGATAACTCAGTTAACATGAATGCAAAGTTAAAAGACATTATCGAAGCTGCAAAGTGTTCAAATCCTGTCACTCCCAGTCATTTATCTGAACCAAATACATTTAAGAAGTCTCTTGTGTTGATGTATATGTAACTTCGGAATGTATTTCATCTATGTATTTAATATATATTTATTGTACCCTTATAAGAGATGTGTTATTCCTCTATAAGGAAGTGTCATCATGTGTATTGACAAGTGTCGCAAGTATGTATACTTGCCGATGGGTTATTAGACCACCATGTGTGGGGTCGGCCCTGAAATATATATTATATTGTGGATGTACCTAGCTAGACAAGTCGGCCCCATAGTGTAACTGGGAAAACAGGTTAAGTATAAATAGAGATCGGGAGATCTCTATTTGATCACTCAGAAACTCATACTTCTCTCACTCAGAAAGTGGCACACTAGTGAGGAGGAGGAGGATCTACTACTAGGAGACTATCTCAGTGTATTTTGGTTGTACTTTGGTTGAGCCATTTCTCTCTCTATCTCTGAGGAAGTTGTGGTGTTTTTCACCTTAGGGTTTTCCCCACATAAACTTTGTGTCTCTTGTCTCTCATGCTTTTGATTCTTGTGATGCTTGACATGCTTGATATGATTGTTATGCATTGATATACTGTACATGTTATTCTCTCAGTAAAGATCCTAGAGTATATTGAATTAATGCTCAAAATTTAACATGGTATTAGAGCTAACCTGAGAAGAAGACATTGTGCAGTGACGAAAACTAGGGTTTCTTGTTTATTGGGTTTCTCTCCATAGATTTTGGAAAAGCAGTATCGTAGATTGACTCTACTCATCAAGGAGAATCTATCTGTCCAATCAGCATTCAATTCTGAGCATTTTCAGATTTGGCCATAAAAATTAGGGTTTCCACAAAAATAGGAATTTCTGAAATCTGAAGACATAGCAGGAAGCGCCTTGCAAAAATCGAAGTTTAGAGCTTTGGATCGAGATTTTTGGCTGGGTATATCTCTGGGAAACTCAAACCCTAATTCAGGGCTCTCCCTAGTGAACCCGAGAGGACAAAAAGGCAAATCTGAAGGGTAAATATTTGCTAATTTTAAATTTTGAATACACCAAGCTAATCAGCTCATCAAGGTGCATCTTTCTATCATTTCAAAAAGTTGAAATTCACATTTTGAATTTTTAGGGTTTTTTCGACAAACCCTAATCTGGGACCAGATCCAGTTTTCATCATTTCAAGTGGTAAGACCTAAATCTTTTCTATTTCCATTTGAAGTACTCTTTAAGATGTCTCACCACACCAAGCTTGAGGATAAGCTTGAAGGGGATGATAACTTCCGAACATGGAAGTATAGGATTGGGTTAATCCTGGAAGAGAATGAGTTGGACTCATATATAAAAGAAGACATCCCTATCCCAGAGGATGAAGAGGCTAAGGTATTGCATAAGAAGAACTTGGTCAAGGAAAAGAGAATCATTGCTGATTCTATCAAAGACCATCTCATACCCCATGTGTCTTCTCTAAAGACACCCAAGGAGATGTTTAACTCTTTGACCAAGCTATTTGAAGGGCAGAACATAGATCGGAAGATGACCTTGCAGAATCAACTAAAAGGACTCAAGATGTCGAATGGATAAACCATTCAATCCTATTTCTCCAAGGTCTCTCAGATCAAGGAACAACTTGAAGCTGTAGATGAAATGGTGGAGAATGGTGAAATTGTTATGACCACTTTGGATGGCCTACCTAGGTCATGGGACTCTTTTATCTAGGGGATATGTGCTAGAAAGAAATTAATCTCCTTCAGCAGATTGTGGGAGGAATGTTATCAAGAAGAAGCAAGGCTTGTGGCAAGAGAAGAAAAGATGGGGAATGAAGATCAAGCTCTCACAGCTCACACTAAGAAGGGCAAGTTCAAGAGGGAGCCATCCCATTACAAGAAGAAATATTCTCATCATTATCACAAAGACAAGAAAGATCTAAGGTGTTTCACTTGTAATTAGAAGGGTCACTTTGCCTCAGAATGTCCCAAGAACAAAAGGGACAACCACAACAACAACAACTCCAGCAAGAAGAAGAAGGGTAAGAAAAGAAGGTACCATGCTCATGCTGCCAAAGATGATGAACCTCCAAAGAAGAAAGCTAGGGCAGAAAGTGAAGATGACTCATCAAGTGAAGAAGAGTATGTCCTCATCTCTGCTCTCACAGGTACAATCTCCCATGGTTGTAATGATTGGTTAATTGAAAGTGGGGCTTCCAAACACATGACTGGGTTTAAAGAATCTTTTGTAAATCTGTCTAAGCATGAATCATCCCATAAAGTGAAACTTGGGGATGATTATCAATATCCCATCAAAGGAAGTGTTGAAGCCTCCTACAACCTAGATTCTGGAAAATCTTTGAAGATGAAAGAAGTCCTTTATGTACCTGGGCTCAAGAAGAACTTACTCTCCATCTCTGCATTAGATGCAAAAGGTATGAGGGTTGTATTTTTGGATGGCCAAGTCCTAATGTGGCCAAAGGGAAAGACCATAGATGATGCAGTGGTGATTGGAGAGCAAGAGGGAGGTTTGTATAAATTAAAGGGACAACCTGAACATGCTATGAAGACAAATATTCATCCATAATCATGGATCACATAGAGGTATGTATAATTTTTTTTTGCAAAAGTTAACTTGTGAGTTATGCAGGTCATTGAAGAGAACAAGAAAACATTGCTAGAAATATCTAGCAAATATGGTGACGAGTTATGTGTTTCTTATATCATAGGATCTATTATATAAGTATGCATGACATGGTTGATGATGTTTATTCATGAAGTCATAGGTTTGAATAATCATGAGTGTATGCATATTTTGCTTCTTATCTTAATTGATGATATGACTAATGGGTCATAGGTTTGAGTAATCACGGGTTTAGGTATATTATATTTATGACTAACCATAAGAATGCTTATTATTTCTGTTGGAAATGATCCTGAATATACATGCTTGAGATTATTGTGTTTTGATAATATTAAGATTATACTAATGAATGTTTGATTATGTATGAGACCTAGAGGATAACACAATGATGATACTAACAAGCATGCATAGGGATCGAGAATGAATATAAGTTCAAGAACAGGTAATCCAGGGAGAAAAGATCAAGAGGGAGCACACTCCAATAGTTTCTGCAAGGATGCAGATATCCAGAGAGAGTTGACCATCCCTCTACATTTCACAACAGAAAGGTGTAGAAGAAGCTACTTCAGCAGCTCCTGCAAGGAATCAAACACTCAGAGGGAGTGCACCCAACAAACAAACAAAAATAAGTATTTCAATTATCGTTTCTTGCATATTTGTTTGTTTAAGTAATTGTGCATTTTAGAATGATTGCATTAATGAACAATATACTACTGATATGCATGTGATGGGTAAGTGGCCTATGGCACTGTACAACATTCCATTGCTACGTATCTAGAATGAAACATCTTTGCTGACATGTTGAGAGTTGTGCACACTCTTAACAATGTTCTGGTAGAGACTGAAAGGCATCTAGAAAGTTATGGAACATGGATAAATGTTGTATTAAAGCATTGGCTATGATAATTGCATGATTGTATGACATATTTCCTTATGTGTAAGATTTTGTTTTGAAAATTATGAGATGTTTCTAATCATGCAATTTAACTTTTTTTGTAGGAAAGACCGTATACCTTCACCTACAAAAGAAGGACTATAACATTTGTTCCAACAACAAAGATATCTATTGAAGATATTGAAGTTCCCAGGATATGGGAAGAATGCCATGATCCATCGATCATGAAGAATGATGTTTGGGATGTAGTCCCAAGACCTGGAGGGAAGTTTGTTATGACTTCCATATGGATCTATCAAAATCAAGCATGCTGCAGATGGCAGTGTAGAGAAATACAAGGCAAGATTCGTAGCTCGTGGCTTCTCTCAGAAAGAGGTAATAGATTATAAAGAAACTTTTGCACCTGTAGTTAAGTATACTTCCATCATAATAGTACTTTCCCTGGCTGCAGCAATGAAATCGAAAATACACCAGATGGATGTCAAGACTGCTTTCTTGAATGGTGTAGTTGAAGAGGAAGTATATGTGGAACAACCACTCGGGTTCAAAATACATGACAGGGAGTCATATTTGTGCAGATTGAAGAAAGCCTTGTATGGCTTGAAGCAAGCTCCCATAACTTGGTATGGTAGGATGGACAGTTTCCTATCTAGTTTGGGCTTTACCAAGAGTAAAGCAGATTCCAACCTTTACTACAAGGTTGAGGAAGGGAATCCTGTGATTCTACCCCTGTATGTGGATGACTTATTTGTAATAGGAGATGACAAATTGACTGCAGATACTAAGAGGAAGCTTGCTGCAGAGTTCGATATGAAAGATTTGGGAATGATGCATTATTTCCTAGGTATGGAGGTGTGGTAGAGTGCAAGTGGGATCTTCCTTGGTCAAGGGAAGTACACAGTAGATATCCTGAAGAGATTCGGGATGATGGATTGCAATGCCTCGGCCACACCTATGGCATCGAACCTGAAGCTTCTATGTGATGCTTCATCTGAGCCAGTTGATATCTCTATGTATCGTTAGATGATTGGGTCCTTGATGTACTTGACGAACACGAGACCAGATATTTGCTTTGCTGTGAACACATTAAGTCAGTTCCTGATAGATCTGAGGAGTGTTCATCTGATTGATGTAAAGCATGTTCTGAGGTACCTGAAGGGTACAGTGGATTATGGGCTCGAGTATGAAGCAAATCAAAAGTTTAACCTCCAAGGTTATGTTGATTCAGATAGGGCTGGCAGTGCTGCAGATTGAAGAGCACATCTAGATGCTGCTTCAGTATGGGATCAGGTGTGATCTCTTGGTTTAGCAGGAAGCAGTCCTGCGTAGCACTAAGTACAACTGAGGCAGAGTATGTTGCAGCCTATTCAGCTAGTTGTGAGGCAGTATGGCTACGGATGCTACTGTTTGAGTTATTTGATCTCCCATTGGATGCTACTGGTATCTTTTGTGATAACCAGAGTTGTGTGAAGCTATCCGAGAACCTAGTGTTTCATGACAGGTCGAAACACATAGAGATCAAATATCACTATATCAGGGATATGGTGCAGAGAGGAGATGTGAAGCTCCTGTA
The DNA here is from genome assembly GCA_027924585.1 of Larix kaempferi. Taxonomy (NCBI): domain Eukaryota; kingdom Viridiplantae; phylum Streptophyta; class Pinopsida; order Pinales; family Pinaceae; genus Larix; species Larix kaempferi. The sequence goes on along the minus strand of BSBM01000852.1, from coordinate 121,583 downwards.
TGTTGCGACGGACGAGCAGATTGCAGATGTTCTGACGAAGCCACTAGCAAGAGTAAAGTTAGAATACTTCAGGGAGAGGCTTGGTGTTCTTCATATCGACGACACTTCGAGGAAGAAGTGATGGACACATTTGCTGAAGCCATTCCAAGCATGCTGGAAGGAGGATCCTTCACATGGCTGTGGATGTAAGTGCTGTATGATGAGCATCAGGATTATGTTCTAGTTTCTGCTTTGTATGATCAGTTGGATCATTTATATGTATATGTATGTACGCATCATGTTGGATGCTGGATATGATCAATTGGATCATTTATATGTATATGTATGTACACATCATGTTGGATGCTGGATATGATCAGTTGGATCATTTGTATGTATTTTGTATATGCATCATGTTGGATGCTTGGACCATGTATATGTATATGTATCAGGTGGATACATTGTATGATCAGGTAGATCATGTATGTTGATATGTATCATGTATTTGTATTTGTATCAGGTGGATACACTGTATGATCAGGTGGATCATGTATGATGATATGTATCAAGTAGATACTTGGTATGCATCAGGTGGATGCATTGTATGATCAGGATGATCATGATGACGAGTTTTAGGGTGTTGCTCCAGATGATATGTATCAGGATGGTATAGTGATGATGATCAGTGTGATCATGAGCATCAGGATGATGCTTTGTGCGATGATGATCCGTTGGATCATGAGTATCAGGTTGATACTTTGAGGTTAGAGATTATATGTGGTAGGTTGTGCAAATAGAATGTAATCAGTCCTGGGAGATCTTGCCGGTCGTTCCGTGGCACATAAATGTTCCTGGGATACTCTTTCCGGTATTACTATGTAGTATGTAATCAGTCCTCAGATATCCGATAGGTTGAGCTATGTGCTCGTAATTAGTCTTGGGATGAGGTATTACTACGGAGACATGTAATCAGTCCTGGAGATCCGAGAGGTTAAGCTGTGTGCTCGTAATTAGTCCTGGGATGCTCTTTAGAGATCTTGCCGGTTGTGCTGCGGCACATAAATGTTCCTGGGATGCTCTTTAAAGTTTTTGTCTATCCACATGTAATCAATCCTGGAGATCCGAGAGGTTGAGCTGTGTGCTCATAATAAGTCCTGGGATGCTCTTTAGAGATCTTGCCGGTCGTCCTGCGGCACATAAATTTTCCTAGGATGCTCTTTAAAGGTATTATGGAGGAGATGCATGTAATCAGTCCTGGGAGATCTTGCCGATCATGCTTAGGCACATAAATTTTCCTGGGATACTCTTTCCGGTATTGCATCCGCACATAAAATTAGTCCTGAGAGGCCACCTCTATCAGACCGTTCGCACAGATGATGAAGACCTGCAAGTGGTGGGCCTACATCTAATATGAAAAAGGACTGGCTCTGTAGAACTTCCTATGACGAGTAGAGTCAGAGATTGGTTGAAATAGTAGCAGCAGTGACGATGATGATGACGATGCATCGATGATGATGATACCAAGAAGAAGACTTGTCTAACAGATCTGTGTCGAGAAATACCTTCCTAGTTAAGAGGGAGTGTTGATGTATATGTAACTCCGGGATGTATTTCATCTATGTATTTAATATATATTTATTGTACCCTTATAAGAGATGTGTTATTCCTCTATAAGGAAGTGTCGCAAGTATCTAGACTTGCCGATGGGTTATTAGACCACCATGTGTGGGGTCGGCCCTGAAATATATATTATATTGTGGATGTACCTAGCTAGACAAGTCGGCCCCATAGTGTAACTGGGAAAACAGGTTAAGTATAAATAGAGATCGGGAGATCTCTATTTGATAACTTGGAAACTCATACTTCTCTCACTCAGAAAGTGGCGCACTAGTGAGGAGGAGGAGGACCTGCTAATAGGAGACTATCTTAGTGTATTTTGGTTGTACTTTGGTTGAGCCATTGCTCTCTCTATCTCTGAGGAAGTTGTGGGGTTTTTCACCTTAGGGTTTTCCCCACGGAAACTCTGTGTCTCTTGTCTCTCGTGCTTTTGATTCTTGTGATGCTTGACATGCTTGATATGATTGTTATGCATTGATATACTGTACATGTTATTCTCTCAGTAAAGATCCTACAGTATATTGAATTAATGCTCAAAATTTAACATCTTGGTAGCTCTATACAAAAAATCGAACAACTGGTAGATATCTACTGTGAGGAGATGAATTCTGAACAAAGGAATCCTTTGTCTTTATGCACTCGCCGTTTCACCCATAGTATGGATTCAATGTCTGTACCTGTGATTTCGCCATGACAAAACGAAACCCCGTATATTGAAATCGCTAGTGAAGAAGAGAAGCAACCTTCTATGGAATCACCTTCATTAAAACAAGGGATTAACCTTAATAATCCAGATGTACATACAGGAAATGAAGAAGAGCAGGGTAGCCATTCTTTTCATTAGTATATTGGTACTGATGATGGTAAAGAAACATCTCACTCAGGAGGATCGTCATCAAATTCGACCTTAAAGAATTGTTTGAAAATTATGAAATTGAAACGACAGTTTGTACAAATGAAAGGAAAACTTGGTAAATATGAATATGACTCTATAATTTTGAAAGGTGAAATACAAAATTTGAAATCAGAATTATTAGTTTGGCTTAACCGATGGCAACAAGCAAATCTCAAGAAAGCAAATTTCAAAAGTGAAAATAAATCTCTGGTAGCCATTAAGCAAAAGATGCTTGAGCAGAAGGAGATTTATAAAAACAAGATCATCAAGTTGAAAGCCAAACTCTCGGAATCCCACCGGGTTGTCAAGCTTCTAGGCACTTTTTGAAACTGTTATTTTGGAAATATTTTTGAATAGGTAATAAAGCATGAATGTAATATATTCACAGAATGCATGATTCTATGCACATTTCTTGTTTCTAAAATCGATATTGTTACTTCTGTCTCATTATTTATTTCATTAATAATTGACTCATACATGGTAAATCAGTTTTGCAGGTGTTAGAGTTGGAGAGATTTTGATTTTAGATGCTGTGTGCTGGAGTCATTTTTGAATTTAGATAACGGAAATGCCAAGTGTCAAAGTTTGTTGATATTCGTTTTCCATGTCGGAAAAGTTGTTACTTAAGGTTGAAAGCTTGATGATGATCGAATGCTAGGTGCCTTCTTATGAGGAAGTTTTATTGAATAGAAGGATAATGAGCATTTACTATGTAACAGCTGTTAGGAATTGAAGTGCTATGATTTAGGATAGTTGTTACATAGGAAATTCGGAAGAATTATTAGCTTCAACTATAAAAACTAGAAAGACTGATTGTATAGGGGTCGATGGAGTAGAAGAGGAAATGCTTATTGAAATCATAATTTTTGCTAGTTTTGATTACTCGTTTGAATTTCTTCGTGGAGAATTGGCACTAGACTTCTAAAACTGGTATCAATGTTTTGATTACAGTTTTTGAAACTCAATACAGATTTTAATATATCATCTACTCAATTTTATAGTTATACAATATTACTTTTATTTGATTGTATTCGTTATCTGATGTTTACTCTATTTGCACAGTATCTTTATTTGAGTCAAATATTGTTGAATCCTGTCATTTGATATGTTATTGATGATTAAGATTTAGTAGTGATGCATTTATACTTATATATGTAAACATTTGTATGTATACAATGCTTTCATGAATGAGTATTATCTCTTATTCAAATATCTGGTATTGTAGAATTAGTTATTAATTAATTGAACATAATAGGAAAATAAAATAGTTTCCTATTTTATTTTTTTGTGTGTACATTTTTAGCAGAGTAATTATTATGATAAATGATCTGTGATATTTTTATCCTAATTGTTATCATGTTTAATTCGTTGTTATCTCAAACAATTGGTTAATGATTAGTTTAATTTTTCAAAACGCTCTTAGCTGAGATAGGGTCATAGAGCCATAGGGTTAGTAGTTTTTATTCTAGTTGTAATTACTTTAAATTTTAGCAACAGTTAAATAAGTCATTAGGTTTAATTTGACAGTTTACATTTGAAATAGGGTTTCAGTCAATAATTCAGAAAACAAACAAAACATAAGACTTTATTTAGGAAAGCACGTTAGATTAAATTAAACTTAGAGACTAGATTTAGGATTTTCTTTCGTAGAAACAATAGATTAATTTAGGTTTCATTTTGTTGAGTTTTAAAGATTCTCCTTAAGAGAATAAACTCAACTGGTAGTAGGACCATAACCTACGAGGTATTGCCATCTCAAACACACCGGAAGCTGCTCTAAGCTACTTGTGTGGGCTTTATCTCCTTAAGTTGGCCAGGTCATAAAATTAGGCCAACAAATGGCGCTAGAAGGAGGGGTAGCTAATGATTAATGGCTGATAAAACTAACAGTAAACCTTCAACCAGTCAACAACCTCCAGTACAATCTAATTCACAAGCTGGGTCTAGCAGTTCACCACTTACTAAAATTGTCAGAACTTCTTTTACTCCTGAGCAAAATATCAGAGTTTTAGTAGAGTCACGTAGAATCCTTACAAGAGCTTATGCTCGTCAAATTGGTATACCACCTGTTTATTACGGATTTCCCTGTAGACAGCAACATCATAATTAGTCAACTCAAGTTGAACCTGAATCAATAGAGTCTGATATTGTGTTAACTAGTACTCTAAATCCTCGAATCACTATAACAAATACTACACCTAGTCTTCTTAATCGAGGAGGTTTTGGTCAACCACTGTCTCCTCCAAACTCTCCACCTAATTCTCCCAATCCTTTTAATCAGGATAGTTCCTTAGAGTTTAAAGAGAATCCTATGGAAGGAAATCAACCAAATCCACTAGCTCCATGGCTAAGGACAGCTACTGTAGCTGTACCTGGTGCCCAACATGCATTACCAAAACATCCAGATAAGCTTCTTCCTAAGTTTAATCTGGATAACAAGGAGCCAACAGAGGGACATGTTGACAAATTTATCTTAGGTATTCAAATGATGAACGTTCAACATGAAGACGTAGTGTGTTGTCTTTTTCCATTAACTTTCGAAGGGAGAGCTTCAGCTTGGTACTTTTCATTAGTCCAAGGTTCAATTACCAATTGGGCAGATTTTAATAAAGCTTTCTTAGATAAATTTGGTGAGGACAAGACACCTGCAGCTTTGGCACTTGAGTTGTCCAAAATCAAAATGGAAACCAAAGAACGAGTCAAAGACTTCAATCAGAGGTTCTTGACATTAAAAAATAAAATTCCTACTACATCTCAACCACTCGAGGACATTATTATTGAAAAATTTGCTTTTGCTTTGCCTAAGTACTTAGGGATGTGGGTTAAAAGAGCAGGTGAAACAACACTTCTTGAAACTTTCGAGGAGGCCATAAAAGTTGAAAAAGACTCTATGTCTTATGAGCCTGAACGAAGTGGAAAGGTTGATACTTTTCCACGTAAGAAAATGGAACGATCCAATGTGGATAAAGATAAGGCATATGACATTGAAAAACTGCAGAATGCAGTCCAAGCATTAACTAATGAATTTGTAGGGCTGAAGAAAACAACTGCTGAAAGTTCTTCTTTAAGAGGATACTTCAAAAACCAATTTAGACCCAACCCTACTACTAATAACAAACCAAGTTTACCTCCCGATGTAGCAGTTCAAGAATAAATTTTTAATACCATTCGAGCAGTTTTGTCATTATTCGAAACTTCTTCAAATCAAGAATCTGTTGATCAGGATGAAGAAGAATAGTCTGAAAATGAAGAAGAGGCATTAGAACCTCAACAATTGAATGGTCATTTTTGGGATAGTTTAAGTAAAGATGCTGAAAATAGAGATCCACCTGTAGGACAACATGCATATAGTACTAGAGGTAGAACATCAACTAATACTCTTGGAGCATCAACCAGTTCTAGTCCAAGTAAAGATAACAATAATCAACAATCTTTCAACTTGTTAAAAATGTTCAACCGGCCCAGACTTGTCCAAAGTTAGAGTATGACATAATTGAATATTTGAAAAAGTTGCGTACAAACATTAGCATGTATGATTTACTTCAAATTTATCCCATGCTTAATGTTCCTATCGTTACTCCTTCCATCAGTTCTGTTGCCCCTAGTGTTCAGCAAAATGTAGCTGCTAATAATTCAAATGATGAGACAGTCTTTAATGACAAAGGCAAATCAATAGCTAACAAATCTACATTGATAGGTAAGAACTCAAAGTATACTACTCCTCCATTCCTTCTCACTTTCGAAATCTTTAACCGAAAAGTCCACAACTGTATGGTCGATTTTGGTGCATCAACCAACGTGATTCCTTTGTCAGTCTGTCGAAGGTTGAATGGTAAATATGTTCCATCAGAGTCACAAATCAATCAACTCAATAGGACAAATGTGAGAGTGTTGGGAGAAATGAAAGATGTGTTGATTAGGCTTGCTTGCAATCCTTCTATTTTTCATATTATAGATATTGTAGTTGCGGATATCCCAGATGCTTATGGATTATTTCTCAGCAGAGACTGGTCACAAAATTTGAATGGATTCTTTACTATTGATTGGTCAACTCTCTGGCTGCCCAAAAATTGAAAAGCAAACCAGATTAAAATAAGCAGGGAGAGGTATTTGAAACATACAGTTATAGAGATGCATGACCCAAGTGAGCTAGTATTATTTTTAGAATCTATTATGGGAAACTACATGCTTGAACTTGGTTTTGGGAATTTTGAATCTGACGAATTTGATTTTGCTGGTAAAAAACGACACTCAGAAATTATGAACGTTACTATGATTCAACAAGGTTCTTCATCGAAAAATATTGTAAATAGTGCAAATAGTAATAATGTACATATTGTAGAAAGCAAGGTTGTTGCAGATAGTTCAGCTTGGACTTTATATTTTGATGGATCAAAATCCAAAGAAGGTGTTGGAGTTGGCTGCCTCTTAATTGATCCAAGGGGAAATAAAAATTTTATAGCTTGTAGGTTAGAATTTGAATGTACAAACAATATTGTAGAATATGAAGCATTGATTCAAGGATTGAAAAAGGAAATAGATCTTGATATAAAGGCGCTGATCATTTATGGAGATTCTGAAATCGTCGTCAGGAAGGTTCGTAATTCCATACATTGTATCTCAGAGCATTTGCAGAACTATCAACGTGAGGTATGGAACTTAATTTCACATGTTGAAGCATTCAACATTCATTTTATTCCTAGGTTTCAAAATCAGGAATCCGACTTATTAGCTAATGTTGCTTCAAAGTTAATTCCGTCTAAAAATTTAACTTCAGATTTCTTTTCTGTTGATTTAATTTTTAGACCTTCAATTCCAGATAATATAATTAATTGGCGAGTTTTTGATGACGATGCGTAGATTGTGAATTTTCTAACAAATGAAGACACGTTTAAGGATGTTGCAATTGATGAAATAACTCATGACGAAAATTTGCATGACTTTACGGTAATAAATGAAGTTTGTTCAATTGAACAGGCTATGGAAAAGGTAAAATCGATCCCTAACAATGTTTTGCAATTGGAGAAGTTTTACGATTTGTATGATAAATTTAAAGTAGTTCCTAATTGCAAAACCAACAGTTCACAAATGAGATTTGAAACTATAAACTTAGGTGCATAAGCTCATCCTCAAACTGTGAATTTAGGAGTTGACTGCACCCCTGCAGAGAAAGCAACATTCATTAAGTTATTTAAAGAATTCAAGGACGTGTTTGCATGGACATATGATGACTTGAAGACCTTCAACCCACAAGTCATGCAACATGTCATCCCCATGAAACAAGAAACTAAACCTTTTCAGCAGAAACTTAGGAAGTTTCATCCAAATCTGGAACCAACCATTAAGAAAGAGTTGAATAAGATCTTAACTGCCATAATTATCTTTCCAATTAGACATACTCAGTGTGTAGTAAATATGGTTCCAGTGAGGAAGAAAAACGGTGATATTCGATCGTGTGTTGACTTCCGCAACCTAAATAGAGCCTCAGAAAAAGACAATTACCCAGTTCCTTCCATGGAACAAATTTTACAAAAGGTTTCTGGTTCTGAGATGCTGTCATTAGTTGATGGTTTCTCAGGGTATAATCAGATCTTAGTATCCCCTGATGATCAACATTCAAGACCCCTTGGGGAACTTATGCTTATCATAAGATGCCTTTTGGGTTAATTAATGCTGGAGCAACTTTTCAAAGAGCAATGGATATTGCTTTTAGAGGATTGATCAATCACTCAGTACTTGTATACCTTGACGATGTTACAGTGTTTTCAAAACACAGACTTGATCATATTTCACATCTCAGAAAAGTACTCGAACGTTGTAGGAAATATGGAATATCTCTGAATAAAAAAAAAACAATTTTTGTTGTTACGCAAGGAATCCTGTTAGGTTGCATAGTGTTGAAACATTGGATCATGATTGATCCTAAACGTACTCAGGCCATAGCAAAGATAACTTTTCCTACAAACAAGAAGACAATGCAATCATTTCTTGGCAAAATAAACTTTGTTAGAAAATTCATTCCTAGTTTCTCAGAAATAGTTCGTCCATTACAAATGATGATAAAGAAAGATGTTGTTTTCAACTGGGGATCTATTGAAAAGGAGTCGTTTCAAAAAATTTTAGAGGCAATTTCAGAAGCACCTAGTTTACTTAGTCCAGATTTTAGCAAATATTTCATATTGTATACTTTTTGCTTCTGATATTTCATCCGCAGCAGTCTTAACCCAATTAAATCAATAGAACAATGAAGTTCCAATTTCATTTATGAGCTCTAAATTTAAAGCTGTTGAATTAAACTATCACAAAGTTGATAGACAAGCCTTTGCTGTGTTTAAAGCAGTTAAATTTTTTTGTCCTTATCTGCTTAAGTAAAGAACCAAGGTGATTGTACCGTTTCCTGCAGTGAGAAACTTGTTAATTCGAAAAGACTTAGGAGATAAATGAGCCTCATGGATGACTGCTCTCCAGGAGTATGACCTGGAAATTAAACCCTCAACTGTGATAAAAGGTCAATGGTTATGTAAACTTGCTACTGAAGCAGCCCATTTGCCAAACACAGATTCTGAAATAAACATTGATGAAACTCTGCTGGTTAGAGAAATTTATTTTTATCCACCACCACAAGACTCTTGGTATTCAGATCTAAGAACTCTTCTTGAAACAGGTACTGCCCCTGATCATCTAGAACCTAGGAAAAGAAGAGCACTTAGATTGAAATCAACACCTTATGTTTTGATGGATAACACTTTGTTCAGGAAAAATTCAGATGGTGTCTTACTTCGTTGTCTAGACAAGGATGAAATTGAAACAATCATGAAGGACTTACATTATAGCCCTGCAGGTGGCCACTTTGGAGGTGAAACTACCACTCACAAAATTATTAGGGCTGGATATTATTGGCCAACTTTATTCAGAGACTCTTATGCTTTTGTAAGAAAGTGTCAAGAATGTCAAATTTCTGCAAGTCGAGTCAAGAAGTCTACCTTCCCTTTACGGCCAGTTTCAATGGAGAGACCTTTCCAACAATGGGGAATTGATATTGTTGGTCCGATAAACCCACCCTCGACTTTACACCATAAGTATATCATAACAGCAACTGATTATTTTACTCAATGGACAGAGGCTGTTCATTTAAGAGTAGTTAACACTAATCAAATAATTCTATTCATTGAATCTTTTATTATTACACGATTTGGTGTTCCTAATTCTCTAGTTTTTGATAATGCCTCTTACTTTTCATCAGTTGAATTGACTCAATTTGCATTAGAAAAGGGAATAAGGGTTAGATATTCTGTGAACTACCATCCTCACAGAAATGGTTTAGCTGAATCAACCAAGAAAAATTTGTTAAAAATTCTGAAAAGGACTGTTTCAACTCACCATCGAAATTGGCATACGGCTTTATTCAATGCATTATGGGCTGATAGGGTTACTCCTAAGTCTTCCATTGGGAATTCACCTTTCTTTTTAGTCTATGGAACTGAAGCTATCTTACCACCACATTTATTCTTACCTTCTCTTCAGCTTGCTCAATCTGTCCAGAATGAAGAATGTCCAATGCTAGAGAAGAGAATCAATACTCTGTTAAAATTAGAAGAAGAAGGAGATAAGGCTAAAAATCATTTTGTTAAACATCAACAGATAGTCAAATCTTGGTTCGATCAGTATTCTAGTTCTAACAGAGAGTTTCAGGTCGGTGATTTAGTTCTCAAATGGGATAAGGATCATGAAGATAAGGGGAAACATACCAAATTTCAGAGTTTTTGGTTAGGACCATTCATTATTTCTAAAAAGCTAGGTCCTAGTACTTTTTCGGCTTCAAACTTTGGAAGTCCAACTCGAAACTTTGCCTATAAATGGGTCGGTGTTGAAAAGGTATTTCTTTCGATCTTTTCAGATTTTGAATCTATAGATATTGATGTACATAAGTTTGCCTTTTGTAAATAATTGTACAATATTGATTTATTGATTTCTGTCATGTACAATTTTCTCTTTCATTTTTATCAACCTTTTGTGAATATGGTCTGTATATAATTGATCACTAAAGTCACAAAAGTTTGGTAGTTCTGTTTTTTCCGTATATTCTTTTTATAAAACAGAATCATTGTAAATTTCTGATTTTTTTTCTTCATTCGAATTCTGATTTGTGTTAGGAACCCATGTCTTTACTTTGTTAGTATATTGTTGTTGGACACATATGCTTTGTAAGTCATCCTGTAGTATTTGTTGATCCATAGTTTGTGTTATTGTTGTTGGCGCATATGATTTGTAAGTCGCCCATAGTTTGTATTGGCCCATAGTTTTGACTCATAGTATTGGCGCCTAGACTCAGCCCATGGTTTGTATTGACACATAATTTTGACCCATGGTATTGGCGCCTAGACTTAGTATATAAGTGTGTGTTAAGGCCTATGAAGGCGCTGTGAAGTTAATTGTATTGAGCTTGCTCAAAGGAGGTTTCCCCCTCGAAGTGGCCCGTGATCAATATAAAAGTGATTCTGAGTTTTATTATTTTTGATATCTCATGTAATTGCATTAATTAATTATTGCAGGTTCATCACATCTGGTATTAGAGCACTTTCTTGGGCTCGTTGGGTGAAATCTTTGCCAATTTTTTTTTTTTCGCATCTATTGCAGGTTTGGATTTGGGAATAATCCCTATCCGCTTAACTGTGGTAAGTACTTGGGCATAAGCCCTAAAAATCATTGTGAGGAGTACCACAGGAACCCCAAAGTAGCTTCCCCATTGAGAGGACCTGCCAGTGAAAAGGACAATGACCCCTACCTGATTGACTAGTTCCCACCCATGAGGTAAACCAAGAGCTATCGTTTGTGGCAAAGCGGTTATTAGTTTTACCTGAGCCGTGGAGTGAGGGGTACTTATCCAATACACAAGCCATCAGACAACATTGGTGGCCGAGTGAAACCCCTGAACTGTTAGGAAGCCGCACATACCTGGGGTCCATATCTATTTTCAGCCGAACTGTTGTCGATCACTGCTACGCCGTTTCATATCCAGCCATTCAGATCCATTCTGAAAGCTGTTCCAGATCTATTTCAGATCCAACCGTTTTCGCTCCATTCGGCGCTATTTCAGATCCCTCTGTTTCTGCTCACTTCCGGGCCGTTGCAGATCTATCTGTTCAGATCCCTTCCGAGCTGTAGCTACTCCATTCTAAAAAAATAAATAAATAAAATTAATTTCAATTTTTTCTCCATATTTCCCTTATTTTAACTCCATTTCCCTTGAAACTTCTCTGACACCCCTACAATCCCATTCTGCATATTTCATTCTTGAGGACCCTATCCCACATTCCACTTCCCAACACCCGAAATCTCACATTTGTCTATTTTTAGGGTTTTCCATAACTTCTTTGATTTTCACCCGATCGCCTTCAAATTTTACCACAGATTTCCTTTTCAAATTCTACTTCTTTGTCCCTCTCTGCCAAATTTTCTCATTTTTTCACCCTGCTTCTGAAATCCCCCTTTTCTGCTTTCATGTCCTTTCGACAGTGTCCAAAATCTAGTCAAACCCCAATTACCCATCAGATTTTTTCCCCAATCAAAATTTCCCTTTACTAAATCAGCTTTTGTTTGTGTTTTTCTACCCATTCCAAAAACAAAACAAAAAAACCCTGGTTATGGTTGTCACCCATGCAGGAGCACACACCATGGAGGAAGCACTTGCAACCATCCAAAGCAAACTCCAAGATCTGGATGAAAAATTTCTTAGCCTCCATCTTCAGCATTCAGCCATGAACAATAACCGACAGCCAGAATCTTTTCCAGCCACCGGGTTCTCTTCTTCCAGCAATTTTCGTGGGCCGAAGCTTGATTTTCCTTGCTTCAATGGTACTGATCCAACTGGATGGATTTATCGAGCAGAACAATATTTCAGTCTGCATAATACTTTTGATGTCTAGAAAGGTCCACTTGCATCCTTTCATTTGGAACAGGAAGCCCTTCAATGGTACCATTGGTACATCAAATCTCATCCCGAGCCAAACTGGACAGATTTTTGCCAACTGCTTTTGCCATGATTTGGTCCTAGTACTTTTGATGACTTCACAGGAGCACTCACTAAACTTCACCAAATGGGCACAGTGAGAGAGTATCAGACAGAATTTGAGAAATTGGCCAATCATACAGAAGGATTGTCTGATGAATTCTACAGGAGTTGTTTTATCAGTGGTCTCAAGGATGAAATACGCTCAGAGGTCAAAATGTTCTGTCCCAACACAATGATCAAAGTCCTAGGGTTGGCTAAGTTGGCAGAGGACAAGATCACAGCTCAACAACGCTCCAAACCCACGTTTGTTTCCTTCAGAAATATGGGTTCCCAACGACCTCCCATCACGCTTGCTCCTCAACCAACTCCTATCAAGCATTTGTCTGAAATAGAGATGCAGGCATGCCGAGAAAAAGGGTTTTGTTATAATTGTGATGAGAAATTCACTCGGGGACATAGATGTGTTCAACAAAAGATCTATCTCTTGGATGTGGATTCTCCACTTGCCTCAGAACTTGGTGAAGAAGCTACAGATCCAGTAGATGATCAGGTCGACATTCAACACCTGCCTGTTGGCACCCCATCTCAGGACGACCCACCCGAGATCTCTCTCCATGTTGTAACCAGCATCACCACCCCACAAACAATGTGGGTCAGGGGATACTTCTAGAAGCTCCCTCTTAGCATACTCATTGATTCTAGTAGCACTCATAACTTCATTGACCCTCGGATTTCCAAACAGGCTGATTATTTTGTCCATCCTTGCTCCAACTTTGAAGTCATGGTTGCCAATGGGGGCACCTTACCTTACAAGGGGAAGTGTCACAATGTGCGTATCTCTATGGAAGATTATAACCTACGCTCTAACATGTTTGCCTTGTCCTTAGGAGGATGTGATGTGGTTTTGGGAATTCAATGGTTATGCACACTTGGCCCCATCTTACGGGATTTTGATGAACTTTGGATGCAGTTTTCAACCAATGGGACACAACACAAAATTATGGGTTTACAACCAGGGTCTCTCTGCATCATCAGTTCACATCGCCTAGAAAAGATCCTTAAGAAGAATTCACATGGTGTCATTGCTCATCTCCATTCCCTTCAGATGCACCCACCAATGGTCTCCACTACTTCCTTGGATAGATATGCAGGTGTCTTTGTTGCACCAGTGGGCTTGCCGCCTTCACGAGACCTTTCTGGTAAGCATTTAGCCACATCTACATCTCAGTAGGACATAATGGCTATTTTGCATACAGTATAGAAGTGGCAGCCATCCCTATTGGGTAATTATTTCTGCATCAAGACTAATCTCCAGAGTCTGGAAACTTTCCTGGAACAACGGGTCTCCTCCCCAGCACACCTGAAATGGGTTATCCAACTCATGGGTTATGACTATGCGACCACTTACCAGAAGGGTAAGGACAATATGGTGGAAGATGCTCCTCCTCGCACATTTGATGACCCAGTTTCTCTTACATCTATTTCTCTGCTTGTTCGAAATTGGTTGCAATCTGTTCAACGGGGCTATCTCTTCTATGAAGTCTATGCTTGTTCATCAATAGGGCACTTTGGGTTCCTCAAAATGTATGACCAGGAACAATGTAACTTCTTTTGGCAGGAACTCAAAAGGACAATTCAACGGATGGTGGTTGACTATGATACTTTCCAGTTCAACAAGGATGAAACAACCCTGCTTTGAGGACTGCTCGAACCCTTGCCCATCCCTCCATAGATTTGGACAACTATTTCTATGGATTTCCTAGAAGCGCTCCAGTGGTATAGTACCACATCTCAAAGGACACCATATGAAGTAGTCTCTGGACAGGGACCACCAGTTCTTCTTCCATACACCTTCAGCAGCTCCCTAGTTTAGGTAATTGACTCAATTCTTTGAAATCATGATCAGCTTCTTCTCATTCTGCAGGACAATTTTCACATGGCAAGAATTCGACTCAAACAACAAGCCGATCAGCACCATTCTGAGTGCACTTTTCACATCATTGATATGGTTCTTCTTCATATACAGCCTTCCACTCAATCCTCCCTGAAACTCCAAAGGCACCAGTGGCTCAGAATGCAACCCGAGGATGCTACAGGGGACCCACTCCTTCAGATTCTGCATCAATTTCTACATTTAAAGCTTTGAGGAAAAATATTTTTCTAAGGGAGAGGGGATGTTAGGAACCCATGTCTTTACTTTGTTAGTATATTGTTGTTGGACGCATATGCTTTGTAAGTCGTCCCGTAGTATTTGTTGATCCATAGTTTGTGTTATTGTTGTTGGCGCATATGCTTTGTAAGTCTCCCATAGTTTTGTTGATCCATAGTTTGTATTGGCCCATGGTTTTGACTCATAGTATTGGTGCCTAGACTTAGCCCATGGTTTGTATTGACACATAGTATTGACCCATGGTATTGGCGCCTAGACTTAGTATATAAGTGTGTGTTGAGGCCTATGAAGGCACCATGAAGTTAATTGTATTGAGCTTGCTCAAAGGAGGTTTCCCCCTCGAAGTGGCCCGTGATCAACATAAAAGTGATTCTGAGTTCTATTATTTCTCATATCTCATGTAATTTCATTAATTAATTATTGCAGGTTCATCACAATTTGATCTACATGTAAATTCTTCCTCAAAATTTATTTCAGAATTCATTTTCTTACTTTTCATAATTGAAAGACATTTTTTCTGTCAATACATCATAATCTATTCAAATGTCTGTACATAATGTATGTCAAATTTCTGTACATGACTCTTTAAAAAAAAAAAGCTGTACATATTTCTGTTTGAGAAGGGTGTCTGTAAATAAATAAAACCCAGGGCTCAAATTTAGTTTTGTTCATTTATTTTAAAACAGTTGAAATTTGATAAGTCTTCAAGATTTGATCAGAGTTATCAGTTCTTCTTGAATCTGATTTAGGTCATTTACTAATAATGTTTGCGTTTACGATTAGGATTAATCTTTCATTATCTGTATACGTATATGTTAGGATGGCTGATAATTCTCCTTTTCAAAGCATAGTACTTGGTAAAATATTTATTAATTTGCATCATTAGTCATTTATTTAAAAGTCTGTTTATTATCTACTAAGATTTTTGATCTGCTCCATGCATAATTATCTTTCATAAGTTAGATTTTCATTGGAGAATAGGAGGTCTCATCATGAGCCGGCCTAATCATGATCATCAGTTTTATTAAAGATAACATCATTTTTTATCACCAGTGTGATGGCTCTTGATTGAAAGATCAAGGGACAAGAGGTCTCATCATGAGCCGACTTGTTTATCCTTGATAAAACTCATGAATGGTGCTGTCTTTATTAGGTTACCTTGCCTGGACAGTAGTCTTCAATTAATGTTTAATGGAAAATCTATAAGTATTTATAATTGGAGCAGGTTTTGAAAATTTTTCAGAGAAGTAAGTAGGTTCATCCTTATACTATGATGCAGATTGCCTTTATACTGAGTATTTTGTTTTGACGAGGGAATTGTTAGTTTGTCTATAACGAAATCTTTATCTACAGGAATGAAGATGGTTCTGAAAAATATCCATAGATGTTGTTTGATTATGATTATGATTAGATTAAGTTTTTCTAATTCGTTTTGAAGAAATTTTAAGACTATGATTGTTTTAGCTTTTAAGATGATGAGCAGAGATAACTGGTTCGCCCAGGTCATCGCGATTTGTTGGCAGGCAACAACCCTCTCAATTTTTTTTTACTTTATTGAATAAAATTGATCAGTTTCCTTCTATAGTTTATCATAAAATTATAGAGAAGTGCCTTCAGAATCTTTGATTCTAAAGGTACTCTTTGATAGAAGGCATTGATAATTAAAATAAAGTTGAGGAAATAATCAAATTCAAGCTCGTTATTTTTACTCATTTATTTTTTCTAGTAGCTATTAAATATGATCAATTTTCAGTACTATTTTAAGTGATTATATTTATAATCTGCTAACTATTATCATTCATTATTAATTAACATTGCTTGAATTTGATTTTATCATTCGTCGTTTTCCTTTTTTGTTTTCATTTCTTTTATGATTTTCTATGATTAAAGTATATGATTATATATCTACTTAGGGTTGATTAAATTTGTTATATGAATCTTTAACCCTTAGAAAATATTAATATTACTTGTCCCATTTGTAAAAATAATATTTTAATTTTTGTAAATAAATAAATTTAGTTTGTAAATATGTTTAATTTTTCATTTGATGACATTTTGAATTATAAAGGTGGATTTTAATGTTACGATCAAATGATAAATTGAAATTGGTTATGGTTTTGGAAAGCTTACCTTATGATAACCTTTCATTGGCTAAGTGAATTTTTAGCAACTTATCATATGGTAATAATTTGATTATGATGCCATATATTAGCAAGATGGAACTTTGGATGAAATCGTAATGAACTCAGCCTTGGGAAATGTAGTTTTACTTTTGCCGACCTGTGATTTTGATGATTTCATTAAAGTCATTTAAACCATAATGTTTCGTAATGTGAAATTGTTTCATCACTTGGGATAATAATTCACCTAGTCTCCACGTATGGTATTCTCCTATCAAAATCCTGTACTAATTTATTTGATGTGAAGGATGAATTGATTTTTTTTGGATGACATCTGTTCAATATACATTGCTTAAATTAATACTTTATCATCCAAAGTTCATTCCATATCTATGATCGATTTAATTATTGTATGGGATGGTAACTCCAACTTGAATTATCATGATTATTTCATCTCTGAATCTGTATTTGGCAGTGGAAGTTTCAGTTCTAAACACGAGTCTAGGGTTTCATATGAGCTCAATGAGGATTTTTCATAATGTTCTCCACTTGGATTCCAATACCCTCCATATTCATTCATCCTTTCATTCCAAACCTTGTTCAGAATCACAGTGAGAAAATGGCTCCTTTGTGTCATTTTGAGGTATCGGGACCAGAGATGCTTGAGGTAGACACAGAAGCTGATGCTCTGTTTCATAGAATTGGTTGGGGTTCTTTCTTCAGAATATTTAGTGGCCATCACACTGAGGTAACTAGGCAGTTCGATTTGAACTTTAAAGAGAATAAAACTCAAGTGGGAGGGTTTTTGGTTATCGTTAGTGAAGAAAAAATTGCAGAAGCCACAGGTTTTCCCCAAACTGGAGAGCGTTGGTTCAAGGGAGAAAGGGTTAACAAAAATAAATGTAAGTCATTACTTCTTCCTCTTCCAACTGATTCAAACTTGGCTATCAGGGTTTCTGCTAAGTATTTGAAACCAGAAAGGAAAAATGCATATGAAATCGTGGTCAGATATGTGACATGTGATGGCAGACTATCTCACATTCATTATTATCATCTACATTTTCTCTTAGCTTTGAAAGGTCATAAACTCAATTTACCTTGTTTCCTGTTTCAGAGTTTACACAAGATGGTCTGAATTGTACAAACCACTGTTGGTGAAATTGATAGGAGCCTGTTTCATCATGGATTGGTTAAGATTTTAGTTGAACATCAATTGTCTCTTGTTGGTAGGTCTTGGGATGAATTACTGGTTGAAAACAATTTAGGGTTAACCCAATTTTGGCCGACTCTACTTCCCAAAACTCGCAAAAAATGCAAAGCTCCCATTAACTCTGGAATCAGTGAGGTTTGTAGGTGTGAAACAGAAATTGAGAAATTTCCAAAGACATGTTCAATTTTAAAGGAAGTTATTGGTTCAGCAAGCATAGTTGAAATGAAACCCTCAAACGATAGAGTTGACCTAGTTTAGGACGCCTCTACTAAGCAGGTTGATAACTCAGTTAAAATGAATGCAATGTTAAAAGACATTGTTGGAGCTGCAAAGTGTTCAAATCGTGTCACTCCCAATCGTTTATCTGAACCGAATACATTTCAGAAGTCTCTTGATACCTCTATACAAAAACTCGAACAACTGGTAGATATCTACTGTGAGGGGATGAATTCTGAACAAAGGAATCCTTTGTCTTTATGCACTCGCTGTTTCACCCGTAGTATGGCTTCAATGTCTATACCTGTGATTTCGCCACGACAAAACAAAACCCTGTATATTGAAATCACTAGTGAAGAAGAGAAGCAACCTTCTATGAAATTGCCTTCATTGAAATAGGGGATTAACCTTAATAATCCAAATGTACATATAGGAAATGAAGAAGAGCAAGGTAGCCATTCATCTCATTAGTATATTGGTACTGATGATGGTAAAGAAACATCTCACTCAGGAGGATCGTCATCGAATCCGACCTTAAAGAATTGTTTGAAAATTATGAAATTGAAACGGCAGATTGTACAAATGAAAGGAAAACTTGGTAAATATGAATATGACTCTATAATTTTGAAAGGTGAAATACAGAGTTTGAAATCAGAATTATTAGTTTGGCTTAACCAATGGCAACAAGCAAAGCTCAAGAAAGAAAATTTCAAAAGTGAAAATAAATCTCTGGTAGCCATTAAGCAAAAGATGCTTGAGCAGGAGGAGATTTATAAAAACAAGATCATCAGGTTGAAAGCCAAACTCTCGGAAGCCCGCCAGGTTGTCAAGTTTCTAGGCACTTCTTGAAATTGTTATTTTGGCAATATTTTTGAATAGGTAATAAAGCATGAATGTAACATATTCACAGAATCCATGATTCCATGAACATTTCTCGTTTCTAAAATCGATATTGTTACTTCTGTCTCATTATTTATTTCATTAATAATTAACTCATACGTGGTAAATCGGTTTTGCAGGTGTCAGAGCTGGAGAGATTTTGATTTTAGATGCTGTGTGCTGGATTCATTTTTGAATTCAGATAATGGAAAGGCCAGGTGTCAAATTTTGTTGATATTTGTTTTCCACATGGGAAAAGTTGTTACTTAAGGTTGAAATCTTGATGATGATCGAATGCCAGGTGCCTTCTTATGAGAAAGTTTTATTGAACAGAAGGATAATGAGCATTTACTATGTAACAGCTGTTATTAATTGAAGTGCTATGATTTAGGATAATTGTTACATAGGAAATTCGGAAGAATTATCAGCTTCGGCTATAAAAACTAGAAACACTGATTGTATAGGGGTCGATGGAGTACAAGAGGAAATGCTTATTGAAATCATAATTTTTGCTAGTTTTGATTACTCTTTTGAATTTGTTTGTGGAGAATTGGCACTAGACTTCTAAAATTGGTATCAATGTTTTGATTATAGTTTTTGAAACTCAATACAGAATTTAATACATCATCTACTCAGTTTTATACTTATACAATATTACTTTTATGTGATTGTATTCGTTATCTGATGTTTACTCTATTTACACAGTATCTTTATTTGAGTCGAATATTGCCGAATCCTGTCATTTGATATGTTATTGATGATTAAGATTTAGTAGTGATACATTTATACTTATATCTGTAAACATTTGTATGTATACAATGCTTTCATGAATGAGTATTATCTCTTATTCAAATATCTGGTATTGTAGAATTAGTTATTAATTAATTGAACAGAATAGGAAAATAAAATAGTTTCCTATTTTATTTTTCTATTTGTACATTTTTAGCAGAGTAATTATTATGATAAATGATTTGTGATATTTTTATCCTAATTGTTATCATGTTTATCTCTTTGTTATCTCAAACAATTGGTTAATAATTAGTTTAATTTTTCAAAATGCTCTTAGCTGAGATAGGGTCATAGAGTCATAGGGTTAGTAGTTTTTATTCTAGTTGTAATTACTTTAAATTTTAGCAATGGTTAAATAAGTCATTAGGTTTAATTTGATAGTTTACATTTGAAATAGGGTTTCAATCAATAATTCAGAAAACAAACAAAACAGAAGAATTTCTTTAGGAAAGCACGTTAGATTAAATTAAACTTAGAGACTAGATTTAGGATTTTCTTTCTTAGAAACAGTAGAT
The DNA here is from genome assembly GCA_027924585.1 of Larix kaempferi. NCBI lineage: Eukaryota > Viridiplantae > Streptophyta > Pinopsida > Pinales > Pinaceae > Larix > Larix kaempferi. The sequence continues at coordinate 101,181 of BSBM01000852.1, read as the reverse complement.
TAATTTAGGTTTCATTTTGTTGAGTTTTAAAGATTCTCCTTAAGAGAATAAACTCAACTGGTAGTAGGACCATAACCTAGGAGGTATTTCCATGTCAAACACACCGGAAGCTGCTCTAATCTACTTATGTGGGCTTTATCTCCTTAAGTTGGCCAGGTCATAAAATCAGGCCAACATTGTTATTTGCAGTAAATTATAACATAAAAAAATTGTTCGTCCCGATTTCCTTTTTCCAACATGAAGGATCAGCCGCCCCTTAATGGCCAACACAAGAAGGATCGACCGACCCTTCTTGCAGTGTTAAACTATTATGAAAATAATATTGGGAATAAGAAGGGTCGGTCGACTCTTCAATTTTGAGGGAATTATAAAATAGAACACCTTGAAAGTTATAACATATAAAAATAGTTTGTCCCAACTTCTGTTTTCCGACAAGAAGGATCGGCCACCTATTCTTTTCATAGTAAGCTATGAAAACCTTTATCCAACAATGCATCCATATCCATAATGGAGAACACAAGAAGGAGTGGCTGACCCTTCTTGCAGTGTCGAAATATTATGAAAAGAATATTGGTAATAAGAAGGGTTGACCGACCATTCTTGGAGTTTCGAAGTATTCTAAATATAATATGGGGAATAAGAAGAGTTGACCGACCCTTCAATTACGAGGGAATTGTAAAAATAGAACACCTTGGAAGCTATATCATATAAAAATGGTTTGTCTCTACTTTCGTTTTACGACAAGAAGGATCTGTCGACCCTTCCTTTCCTAGTTAATTGTCAATACCTTTATCCAGCAATTCAGATATAGCCATAATCGATAATACTAGAAGGACCGACCGACCCTTCTTGCAATGTCGAACTATTATTAAAAGAATATTGGGAATAAGAAGGGTGTGCCAACCCTTCATTTAGGAGGGAGTTGTAACAATAGAACACCTTGGAGAAGGAGCGGAGAAAGAGAGGCCGCTCTTTCTCTAAGAATACTTCCACTTGCGAGCAAAGTCTCTAAAGAAAAACGTCTATAAATGTTGTTGTTAACATAGAAAAATGGTTTCTCCCGACTTCCATTTTCTAACAAGAAGGATCGGCCACCCCTTCTTTTCGTAGTTAATTGTCAAAACCTTTATTGAGAAATTAATCCATAGCCATAATGGAGAACACAAGAAGCATCGGCCGCCTCTTTTTTTCGTAGTTAATTGTCAAAACCTTTATCGAGCAATTAATCCATAGCCATAATGGAGAACACAAGAAGGATTGACCAACCCTTCTTGCAATGTCGAACTATTATGGAAAGAATATTGGGAATAAGAAGGGTCGACTGACCCTTCATTTAGGAGGGAATTGTAACAATAGAACACCTTGGAGAAAGAGCAGAGAAAGAGCGGTCGGTCTTTCTTTGAGAATATTTCCACTTGCTAGCAAAGTCTTTAAAGCAAAACGTCTATAAATTTTGTTGTTAAAATGTTCTTATCTAGTATCCTAGGGTGACACATGGAACGATCATATGGTGACACGTTATATATTTGATTTGACACATTGAGTATAGGGAGGTTACTATTTTTTATTTAATTTGACACATTGAGTATACCGAGGTTACTAATGCGGGTTTAACCACAACACAATCAAGAAATGAAAATTTAGTCATAGTAGTTTTAAGGATTAGGAACATGCAAGATTACAATGTAGCTAGAATGCGAATTGAAAAATTAACATGAATTTATTAATTTATGTTAATCATTTGTAGAAATAGATAAATGTTTTAATTAAATAAATTCACTTAAAAGATAAAAGACACACAGATCATGAGTAAAGAAAAATCCAAACTGTAGATGAATGTATGGATTATTGATTGCAAAAATTAAGCAGTGTTCATAAATAATCTGAAGTGAAAATCAACATTCATCAAAGAAATTTGATCAATTAACAAAAGAGGAATGAAGAGAAGGACTAACTGTATTACTTCAAAGTTGCAAAAAATTACAATCTCTGCATCAATCAGAGTGTCTCCAGTTTTCTTTTGTTGATTTTCTCCCCCCTTACCCCATCAGACCTCAGACTACCGACCCATCTTGCATTCTAGAACTAATATGAATACAATACTGGACAGAAGAAGGGTCGGTCTCCCCTTCATTTATGAGGTACTTGTAAAAATATTCAATCTGTGAAAAATAAAATCTGATTAAGTAGATTCTAACTAGAATCTGACAAAAGTTAAACATCTATAAATTTTGTTTTTAAAATGTCGATATCTAGTTTTCCAGGGGGACACATGGAATGCTCAGATTGTGAAACGTGGAACACTCAGATTGTGAAATGTGAAACACTCTGATTGTGAAACGTGGAATGCTCAGATTGTGAAACATGGAATGTGAGCGACATCTGTATCATGGTGTATATTTTGTTCGTGACAAGACATAATGTCGACTGAAGCATGGTGAGATTATTTTCTTCACATGAGTAATATCTACGATTACTCCAGCAAAATCTACTGTCGCTGCAGATGATATCTATGACCACCATACCGCCATACTGTGATAATTACATTACCCATTCGTCCCATCTCAGTCAATCCATCAACTCATTGACCATTCACTATATATAAGCTAACCATGCCCCGTATCACAACAAAATGAAATCTTCGGGAATCAAAGCCATGGAATTTTTCTATATTGCCTCTGTTCTCTGTCCCTTTTTATGTGAAATGCTTGAGTCTTATGATCCCTCCCCAGTTCTCCTCATGATATCGAAGCATTTCGAAGTCGGCTTCCTTGAAAATCTTTACTAGACCATGATATATGGGTATTTCGGGCATTTTTGTCAATCTTCTTTCCTTCACTCTTCTTTCAATAATCGATTGGTATGCAAGCCACTGTCTTGGAAAATTTCTACTCGAATAAAACATGTACTGCTGCAATCCTCAATGTTAGGCTTGCAGCAGTCGTCGAATGGTTTTTTAGTACTAGACCATGGTGTCAGCTTCTTCTTCGTGCATGGAGATGTTTCCAGACATGACGACCCATTTCCATCCAAGGGAGTATCGAGTATCAGCTCATATTTCATCATGTCTGTGCCTCCAGACACGATTCTAGACATAACAACCCATTTCCATCCAAAGGAGTTTCTGCGACTCTAGCCTTTCTTCTTGGCTGGGGAATGTGACCTTCTCATTTCCTTAGAAATATGTGGATTAGCACATAAAGTAGCTACAAATTTCACACTTTGTCTCTGGAGTTTCTTTCAAGCCCAGTTGTTATTGTGGCTAGTTGCAAGAGCTTACTTTGCTGCAGTGGAAAAGATGAAAATTACATATGCAATCCTGTGACCAAAACCTGGATAGAACTGCCTAAGCGTCCCGAACAATATAAATATAGTAGCCTCCATTTCATTTATCTGGATTTCGATATGTGCGCTACATGCTGCAGTCTCATCATGGGAAGGAATTCGAGTGGATACAATGATACAGTAATTGAGATGTATGATTTTGAGTCTCATAAGTCTGAGCAATTAGTTAATTTGGATAGGGAGCATATATATATTATTATAGTTCTTTTTTTCCTTGCAAACATTTTCTCTGTAAGAAACTCCTTCCAGATATTTTGTAATGTAGGGAGATTAGCAGTCTTGGAGGCTTTCTTCTCTAGGAAAAAATGCACTGTTGCGGTCGTCAACACTTGCAGTAGTCGTGGAATTTTTTTTTAGTACCAGAACATGCTGTCAACTTCTTCTTACTCTTGTTTCAATTCATGAATAGTTTCTCTATTTTTATTGTGCATGATGATATGTGTGCTCACGCGCTACCCTGCCTGCAATAAAATGATTACTTTTGCATTTGTTGGAAATGGTTTCTTTTTACGGCAGCGTGATCAATAGTTATTTGTTTGTTGTGCAGGTATTCGAGAAAGATGCAATACCGCCATGTCTAGTCTATCCGCTTGCTAATATTTGGGTGTTAAAAGTAGACATGAAGGGATATGATGGGAGGGAAATCCCATCAGCAGTCTTCGAATGTTGTTTTAGTACCAGACCATGCTGTCAGATTCTTCTAACTATGCCAAGTAGAAGCATTCGAGCACTCTCGAAGTCCCAATACACTATGATATATGGGAATTTCGAGCACTCTCAAAGTCCCAATACATGGATTTCTCATTATGTTCCTTAGCACCAATCACGTTTTCTCCCATCTTCTTTTCATCACTCTTCTTTCAATAACTTATTGCCATTCAACGAGGAGGGGAAATAAGGAGAATAAGCAATAGAAGTAGAAGGAAGGACTATGCTTTCTCTAAGACAACATGCGTTGTTGCGGTCATCAACATTAGGATTGCAGCAATCATCGAATATTGTTTAGTACCAGAAGGCTTCGGTCGGGAAGGTGAGAATCTGTGCAAGTGTTTGAATCAGCAACTTAACAGAAACTATGTGAGTGGTTGAATCAGCATCAAAGTTTGCAAGAATATTTCGACTAGGTCCTCCATTTGACTACTTCAGAGATCATGTCGAACTGTCGTGTTGATCACTATTAAATTTTAATTAGCATTATGGTGGGTCTGGGAAGGCATGAATGCATTGCTTTTTTTTTAAATTATACATGGAATGTGTTGAATATAATTGTACAGCTAATGACAAAACTATTCATTAATGACAATTTGTAAATTTCCTTCCTTTCTATGTTAATTGTTATTTCCAGTATTGATAGTCTGTAAATTTCCTTGCTTTCTCTGTTAATTGTTATTTGTAGTAAATTATAATATAAAAAATATTGTTCATCCCGATTTCCTTTTTCCGACATGAAGGATCAGCCACCTCTTAATGGCCAACACAAGAAGGATCAACCGACCTTTCTTGCAGTGTTAAACTATTATGAAAATAATATTGGGAATAAGAAGGGTCGGCCGACCCTTCAATTTTGAGGGAATTATAAAATAGAACACCTTGGAAGTTATAACACATAAAAATAGTTTGTCCCGACTTTTGTTTTCCGATCAAAAGGATCGACCGCCTATTCTTTTCGTAGTAAACTATGAAAACCTTTATCCAACAATTCAGCCATATCCATAATGGAGAACACAAGGAGCGACTGACTCTTCTTGCAGTGTCGAAATATTATGAAAAAAATATTGGTAATAAGAAGGGTCTCCTTATCTGAAGGCAATAGAATAGCATCTCTCAATGTTGTTGTAAATGTATGGAGAAGAGATACAACCATCTTTTGCACGACCTCCTCATTAACCTTTCGATATTGTAAGTGCGGAGGTGCAACAACACATCTTGTTACGTCAATGGAAAAAACTTGCTCATTGAACAAAAAGAATTTGATATGCTCTTGTTTAACTTCTTTTAAACTTTCGAAGCTCTTAGTCACTTTCCGCAACATCGCTTTAGAAGGACTTTGTTGGAGTTGTTTGAAGGAAGATTTTTCCACATATTTTACAATAAATTGGAGAAATGCTCTTCTATTGTACATACAAATCCTTTCATGGATTTCCTTTATCGACCTAGACTTATTAAAATTCATGTAATGCAATATAGAGTAAGTTTTCGTAGCCAGCAATATTTTCCTCCATATCGATAAGATTCATTTCTTTAGGGATGTCGCGGTATCAATTCCAGAATGATTAGAAACATCATACGATGGAAAACCCCACCGTTGCTTCGCATAGGAAATCAGATCTGGATTGGGACCACTTTTCATTAGATTTGGTCGATAATTCCAAACCATAAGATCAAGCTGTAGAAGGAAACACTTTTCACCATCAACTGCTTCAACTTGATCTCGCAATTTTTCATCAGATTCAACGAGATTCGCATATGTCAATATTCCAGCTCTAGTCTGAGCTCCATTGTAATCCAACTAGAATAGATATAAATCCGGGTACAAATTATCTGGTTCTTCCATCTATTTCAACATACCATCCATTTGTGAATAACTGAATGTAGTGATCTTTTGACAATTCAAATCAAGGCATTTCTTGGTAGTTACTGAGGCTCAACAACACAACCATGATTTATCTTGAAAACAGTCAATATAAGAAGGCATACAATGTCTATAATTATAAATTAGTGTTTTAATATTAGCTGTATACTTGCAACTGTTCATGCTAATGATCGATGGTTAAGGAACGACCCATCATATTCAAAATCAATTGATTGATTAAGAAAAAATCTGCTAGCATTATCCATGAGAGATTGAATGCACATTTTATAGAGTCGTTTTAGATAAGGACCATTCATAGAAAGAACGATCATCATAGAAGGGGCAGCCTATCCTTCTTGTTTATGTGTATGAGTTTATCACATGTTTTGTATTCAAGTTTATGTGAGTTTGTGTACTTAATTTATATGTATGTGAATGGTAATTGCACATTGATTAATTGGAATACAAGTGCGTGATTGTGAAGAAGAAACACATAGTTTTACGAATTCGTAGCTAACTGGTGAATACATTAGATATTCAATGTAGTTCTCTAATAATACTGCGATAGCTACCAAGTGCGAAGTCATCTGGTGTTCTAGTTGATGTTAAATAGAACATTATGTGAAGATCGTAACCACATATGTGCATCGCCGTGGTTAAGAGAATCTTGATTATGCAACCCCCATATTTTCTTCGGGTTAGACTTCAACATGTTTATAAGGTGATGCCGAAGGCACCAGTGAAAGGGTTTTTGTTGTGTATACATCTATCTCATGAATGAAGGGTCGGCCGAAAGTTATTGTGGTCAGTATTCTTCCAGTGTTCACCATTCTTCATATACATGAATTGACACCCTCGCATTCGGAGGTTGAATATTTTTACAATTCCCTCATAAATGAAGGGTAGGCCGAAACTTCTTGTTCGGAGGATTCATTTCGTAATAGTTTTATACAGCAAGAAGGGTCGGTCAATCCTTCTTTTGTTCTCCATTCTGGATACGGGTGAATTCGCAATTCTCTACTAAAGGAAGGGGCGACCAATCCTTCTTTCTAGATGTCGGGAGTCAGGATATTTTTTTTTATATGTTGTAACTTGGCTAATGTCCCTAGCACCACGGTTATAGAAGCTTGACGGAGATCAATGGAACTAGATCGATCATGTATGATGGATGGCTCAGAGAAACTCCTTTATCGCTAGAGGTTGATCCCTTGCTCCCTTTGTCGAGGTCAAGGGGGAAAGTTAATTTAGAGAGACTCAAATAGACTCTAGCACCTTGGTGAATGCACATGCTATCTGGGACCAATTCCAACAAAAATGATGCAATAACTAAACAACTAACTCAAAGAAAACTTCAAAGAATCGGCAATGGAATGTCAGATAATCATGGAACATAGTTATAATCATTTTGAATATTTGATATATAAGCAAATCTAGGGGTTTAAGCTTGCTCCCATGCATGCAAGAAAAATTCCCACTTCCAAAGCTATATTCTTAGTCCATGAGATGAAATGGGCTAAGACTTAAAATTGGACAACAGTATATGTAGGCCACCCGATAATTTGAAAAGATTTCTCGTATTAAAAATCAAATTTACATGCATTGAATGGATGGCGACCTTAATTAATATTTGAAAATTATTGGACAACAAGCTCGACAAATCATACAGAGATAACAAATAAAACTTATTAAAGAGTATTGATTGGATTGTTTCTTATCTCTTCTTTTCCACGAGACCAAAGCATTTTGACCGTAAATAAATGGATACCTTACCTTTGTTAAAAATGGGCATGCAATGAAGGGACGGCCGACCCTTCTTGTACCAAGTATTCTTTTCATAATAGTTCTAGACTGAAAGAAGGGTTGGCCGACAATAGTTCTAGGTGAACTCCTAGATATAGGTGTTCACAATTTTATACTAAACAAAGGGGCAGCCAATCCATCTTGTCAGATGTCGAGATAAATATTGTTTATATGTTATAACTTATCCAATCTGCATTCCCCACTGTTTAGTGCAAAAGTCAGGAGTTAGGAATTGTTGTCCCATCCTACAATCTGCATTGTGGGTTGTGGGATAGCGGAATTGATGGAATGTTTTAAGAAAATTAGTTATCCGCAATACGCAAGATATTTACGTCTTCGGAAAAGGCGATGAATCCTCATGCGGGATTCAAGAAGGGACGGCCGACCATTCTTGTGCCGAGTATTCTGTTCAAAATAGTTCTAGGCTCCAAGAAGGGTTGGTCAATCCTTCTTGTGTTCACCATTCTGAATATAGGTCAATTGTAACATATAGGTGTCTAAAGTTCTCTACTAAACGAAGGGGCGTCCGATTCTTCTTGTCTCCAATCACGATAAATATTGTTGATATGTTATAACTTAGCCAATATATCGATCCCAACTATTCATCGCGGAATTCAGAAGTATGGAATTGTTGTCGCAGCCTAGGAAGGTTTAATAGTTTTACCATTCACTCATAAATGAATTGTTGGTCAACCTTTCCTCTACCTAGTTTTCTGTTCAAAATAGTTCTAGACTATAAGAAGGGTCGGTCGATCCTTCTTATGTTCACCATTCTTGATATAGTATAGGTGAATGGTTGGATATAGTTGTTCACAATTTTATAATAAACGAAGGGGCAGCCGATCCTTCTTGTCGGAGGTCGGAAGTCGGGATAAATATTGTTTATATGTTATAACTTAGCCAATCTCTGTTCTATGATGAATTCTACATTAATTTGGAAGAATGAACATTGACAATATTTAAATGTGTGGATCAGAGCATATAAAATGAATTCTAACTCAGATATTTCAGTTAACTATGAGGCAAAGCGATAAGATGGTGTAACAAGAAATACATTCACAAAATAGAAATTAATAGACTGAAGAAAATAACAACATAGAATCTCTGTTTCAGATGTACTTCTACTTCTGTTCTTCTTTAAAGTATTAAAAAAATATTACGTCACTGTATTTTTTGCTCTCGGATCCAACCCCTATTACTTTGTAAAATAAAAATTTATACAAAACATTCTTTGAATTCTTCGCCAAAAAAAGAAATTTCAAAGAAATCTGTCTGATGTAACACTCGGGCAGTTAACAAAGGAATCGCAATGTCATTTAAAATTAACACACCTGAATATTTATTTCGGACATAACCTGTGTTTTGGTTTCCCAAATCTTTCAACAATTTTCCATTGCTCTTGACTTGGGATCTCGTAATCCATAATTTCTTTCACCATCACCTCCAATTCTATGCATTCTGTGTAACATACATCTGGAAAATCCTTCTTAATCATTACGAATTGTTTAAGTATTTCAAAATCATTGGTCAATTTATCAATTATTGTCTTTCTAGTTAATCCTTTGATCAAACCTTCAAATTTGGAGTGATCCATACAAGCCTATACTATCAAACAGTGATGATTTTCTTGAGCCATTAGTTTTCCATCGGCACTCCAAAAAGAAGGTAGACCACATTCAAAAGGCCCCAAAAATAATTCCTTAAAATTTTGAACTTCAAGGACCATCTGTTGCGGCATGTCTTCTACTTCTTTAACACGAGCATGCTTGCCAATAACTCTTCTTGCCAAAATGATGATTGATGGTCTGTCTTTGATTCCAAAACTCTGCATATCTAATTGGGTCAGAGTTTTTAAAAAACTGACTATATTCCGAGCTATTTCTGAATTCCTTTTGCATAATTTCTCGTTTGCCACTTTACAACTTTGGAGAGCTATGTTTTCTATACCATCTTTATCTGCTATAAAATTCAAATAAGACTAGAATTTGGTGACTTCGACTAATATCGCATCCCATAGAAGGTGTTTAGCTCCATGTATGTCAATTTATCTTTTAATTCATCATATTTCTTTTGCAGTTGATTTCTATCACTCAAAGCCTTTATCTTTGCTCCAGAATTTCGAATTACTTCCTCTTTCAACTTTTGGTTTTCGGCTTTCAACTCTTCTATCTCTACATCGTTTAGACTAATTTGTGACATAGCACTGGTCAGTTCCTCTATGGAGGACTTTTGCATTTGTCCTTCACCTGTACATAGATATTGATCCCCTCTCTTCGTTGGTGCTTGCACAGTTTCAATCTGATTGGGATTCACCAATGACATTTGTGACAACAATTCAATCCTTTGTTTTTCCCAAGCATTCTTTTCATCTTGTAACTTTAACATTCTACCTCTGTGATCCATCATTTCTTGATATATGGATTCCTTTTCTTGTGGTAATGCTGTCAACTCTAGAGACTGCACATGTTGATTATTTGACACCTTTAATTTTTTCTTGAGAATTTGAATGGCATTTTCGTTTTCATCAATGAGCCTTTTGGTATACTGGCTATTCCTTGGCTCGGCTCCCACGGTCACAAGGTCCACTTGTATTCTTTTGATTTGGATGGAATTTTCTTTGTTTTCTTCCTTCTCTTTCCTCAGTTGACTCTCCAGCTTTTCTATCATAGACTGCAATTTCAAAAATTTTAAAGTGAATTGCAATAAATCAGAATACAGGACATCTCCTGTTTGTTTATGCAATTGAATCTTATCTGGTATATTAATCGCATCAAGCTTAAGTTCCATTTCAGAAACTTTCTCATCGTTCACCACTGCAAAACTTATACAGTTTCTTCCTAGATCCGTAGCTGTAAGGAGGGAAATGTTTTGTTCTGCCAGCGTTCTTACTTGAGGGTACAATTTTTTAGTTTCTTCAGAAGACTGCTTCCTCTTTGATGTATATTGTTAAAGCACATCAAATCTGGACGTATACTAAGAGTTACTTCCAGATTCCTTTATTTCTGAAAAATAATATTGCTGCATAATATTTGCAGGTGGCTGCGAGATCAAACTAGTTTTTTCTGGAACAATTGAATCTCGTTCCTCCATACTAATAATTTCCTTCTGTCGTTCCACTTTTTAATTCTTCCTTGAAACTTCTTGATTGAATTCCATACTATCAACTTCTGAAATACTTGTCTTATTGGTGATATCAGATTTAGCTGGTGTCTGAACTAGCATTGCCAAATTGCATGTTTGTTCCATATTCGCCTCTTTATTATCTTGTTCAAATTTGAATAAATTTGCCATTTCTTTCAATCCTTCTACAGTTTGATGATCAAAAGCCTTGTTTTCATTTTGATGTCTCCTTTGCGATATAATTTGATGAGGATCATAATTAATCCTTTCAGCCTCTTGGAAATCCATAATCTTCAGTCATTTTTCTACTACAGAGAGGGCTTCCTTATTCTTAATGATGAATGGACCAACTTTAAGAGGGAATTTCACATCCAATGCCTTTTTGAAAGCACCGAAATGTTCTTCTTCTGACTGCAACCTTTGTCTAATAAATTCCAAGGAAAAGAGCCTCAGTGTTAAAAATGCTGGGAACAAATATGGTGCTCCAATAAAACCATACACCCTAATTATAGTATGTTCTCTATACAAGAACCAATCACCTATTTGGACTTCTAGTGTACGCTGCAAAGTTTCTTTCATCCTTCTAACACTCGGGGCATTTCAGCATTAAAAATAATTCTGTAAACTTCTGCCATGATTTTATGGGTGAACTCAAACATATTCTGAAATGTTTGAACACATGAACAACCTCAGGAGATATGAATGATATCTGAAATGCTTCAATTGGTTGAAATTCACCAATTGCATATGAATTGCTTCAGCTAGGAATTCATCAAAATTAAAACAACACACCGGAATCGACTGTGACTCTGGTAAAAGTACTTGGATAAGGAAACCTAACATAACTTTCGTGATTGACTTATCACTATCTAGACCTAAAATTTGACTCAACAAGGACAAAACTAACTGGGTATCTCGTTGAAAGACATCAATTCTCAAAGGGAACGATAGGTTTTCATGCGACTGACCATCTTTCAAGACTTGTAATAAAAACTTGTCTTTTTTTGCAAGACTGCAGTTTGTATAAAACTTTGAAAATTTTTCTTCATTAAATGACTCAGGTCTTTTGGGAAATGTTTCAGGTAAACCTAGAACCTCACGGACAGTCTGTGCATTTACTAGGCATAGAATTTTGGTCGTTTTTACATTAATGATTACCATTTGGCTCTGTGAATAATTCGCCGCACACCAACAAACAAATTCGGGGAAGTGTGGGGTTTGTTCGACAAAAAAATAGTACATAAAATAACCAAAAACATTAAATACACCCTTTCCCTGTGACTTAAACTCCATTAATTTATCCTTAGACTGTGAAATACTACACACAGACAAAATAGGGTCGAAAATATCCCTTTCCTTGTCAAATACAAGCTTCTTGTTTTCATCTGAACTTTCATTGAAGGGAAGAAGGTCTTGGGTTTTCTCCATTTGGGACACAAAATCTAAACATTGAGGGTTTCAAGCTACCTGTGAAGTGAGCTTCTTGGGTGCTGTTCCAGTTGACGAAGACAACGACGTTCCCGCAGGTGCTTTTCCTCCCAGCAATAAGCGGCAAAAACATTTTTTAAAACTTCGAACAAACCTTTTATAGAACATATGCTTAGGTGGTTCCGGAACTTGCAATGAGTGGTTTAAATTTAACTACTTTTCATAGCGGAATCCACCAATGCTTGCCACGTGGTAAGCAACTTAATTTCTGCTCCACCTTATCCAAGTTTAACCACCGTGCACTTTCTAGCGCGGGAACCCATTTTCAACGTCGATTTTCTTCTGGGTGAATCTAGATCATTATTCCGCCACATTGCTACACATTTGCAACTTTTGGTGTGAGTCGTCCAATTTTTTAGCACCTTTTCCACCTCCGTCCTTGGAGTGAGAAAACTTATGTAGAGACCTTAGAATAGTAACAATATTTGCATTATTCCTCTCTATAAACATTAATAAGCTGAATGTTACATTAATGTTAAATAACCCAAGAATTGATATAGAATAAATTTAAAAAACATAAAGACAAAAATGCTAACAAGTAACAATTATTATGAAGAAATCACTTGTTTGATGAATTATACCAATTCTAGACATAATTTGTTTGTAGATGGGTTTGTCGAAGATCTAGTGTAACATGGGAAGAAGTCGATGAAGAAGAGGGAGAGATGACCATAAGAGATAAGAGAAGTCTAAACAACAAGATCAATCTTCCAAGATGGCACTGAGATGAAACATTAAATTAGGAAAAGAAGGAGTCAGAGATCACATGTCGTAGAAATAACATATAAGGTTGGCATTGTTTTTGTACACAACCCATTTCACATTAGCTAGATAATTGTTCATGTAGTGTCCCTTTTTAATAAATTTGTTAAACTTCAAAAATTACAATTTTTGGCCACTTCGATCCGTAGACCATTAATGACTTGAATGCTTCCAAATGGCTTCAAATGCTTCTGATTTGGGTATGAATGTGTTTAAAAGCTATTAGGACATAAAAAGCGACAAAATTTGCATCGTTCCTCTCTACAGCTTTTAATACGCAATGTCTAACCGAGATAAACCAAGAACCCATATAGAGGAAATTTTAGAATCCCCCAAGGGTAGATGGCTCAAAAAGACTCTTTAAAGGATTTCAAATTGGGTCTGAAGGTATATGAAGGGTATTAAGACTAATATCTTTTGGAACATCTTCTATTGTCAGCAACCTCGTGGGCTGGAACACCGTCTACTGGAACATCCTCATCAGCAACACCATCAGCTGGAACATCTTCTGGTGTCAGCTGGAACACCATCTGTTGGACCATCCTCATCAACGGCACCATCAGTTCGAATATCTTATGCTGTCAGCAACCTCGTCAGCAACCCAATATGAGTCTGTGTACCCATACAGTCTAAACTCACTATCTGAGGCATATCTGAGTCCATAATCCAATGTACCCTTCAGATATGTCATCACATGTTTTGCCGCAATAAGGTGACTCAGTGTGCTTACAACAAAGCAAATATATGGTCTCATATTTGCCAGGTACATCAAAGACCCAATCATCTGACGATACATCGTGGCATCAACCGAATCTGGTGAAGCATCACTCAATAGCTTCAGGTTTGATTCCATAGGTGTGGCCATGGCCTTGTAGTCCATCATCCCGAACTGCTTCAGGATATCTACTGCATACTTCTTTGTCCAGGGAATATTCTATCTACACTCTGCCACACCTCCATGTGTAGAAAATAGTGCATCATACCCAAGTCCCTTATCTCGAACTCGATAGCAAGCTTCCTCTTCGTATCAGCAATCAACCCATCCTCACCTGTCACAACTAGGTCATCCACATACAGTAGGAGTATCACTAGATTCCAGCCCAAATTAAATCCCAAACTAATGTCAATTCTATCGTACCATGTCCTGGGTGCCTGTTTCAAATCGTACAAGGCTTTCTTCAGTTTGCATAGATATACTTCATCTTCCACTACACCATTCAAGAATGTTGTCTACATATCCTGTGACTTTCTAGATGCCTTCCATCTATACCAGAACATTGTTAAGAGTGTGCACTTGCTCCAACATGTCAGTAAGGAGGTTTCATTCTAGATAAGTAGCAATTGGATGTTGTACTACTACCATAGACCACTTAGTACCCATTACTTGCATATAAGTAGTTGGGTGGACTCCCTCTCAATATTTGCTTCCTTGCAGGAACCACTTGAGTCTCTAACAGAGTGTTCTTCTTCTTGTGGGAGTTGCTTTTGTTCCTGGAACTATCTCCTTGTGATGAGGATGCAATTCTTCTTGGTGTGTGTTGTAAGAGCCTGCTCTTCACTACCCATGTTTTCGTTTCTAGCTACAATTCGAGCTTCTTCCTGTGAACATTCCTCCCATAGCCTACTGAATGTGATGAGCTTCTTCCTACAACAAACTCCTTGGATGAAGGAATCCCATGACCTAGGAGGACCATTCAAGGTGGTCATCACTATTTCTTCAATGGATTCAAGTTGTTCTTTTATCCGAGAGACCCTTGTAAAGTGTGACTGCCTGGTCTCTGCATTTTGTATTTTGACATTCTTTAATTGACTCCTCAAAGTCATCCTCTGATTTATGTTCTTTCCTTCAAATAGCTTGGTCAAGGAGTCAAACATCTCTTCATGGATGACACATGTGGTATGAGATGGTCCTTGATAGAATCTGCAATGATCCAAGTTCTTGTCCTTGACCAAGTTCTTCTTATGTAAGGTATGTAAGGCCTTAAGGACTCATCTCCCTCTAGGACTAGAACCTCTTCACTTATGTAAGTATCCATTTCATTCTCTTCTAGGATTTAAACCCAATCCTTACTTTCATGTTCGGAAGTTATCAGCCCCTTCAAGCTTGGTGTGGTGAGACATCTTAATGAGAAACTCAAATGGAAATAAAAGATTTAGATCTTACCACTGGATTTGGAGCTTGCTAGCATTTGACAGAGAAACCCTAAAAATCCAAACTTGGAATTTCAAACTTTTGATTGGACAGGGAGATGCAATTGACTGAGGCGAGCAAAATGGTGTGATCAGATTTTGAAAATTCCAAAAATTTACCCCTCAAAAGTGACCTACAAATTTTGGATCTCGGATCTACAATTTCTATCAAATTCTGGTTTTTTGGTTTTCTGTCCAATGCACAATGGCCTCCAATTTTTATCTGATGCACCATGGCCTCTCTAGTTCCCAATTAGGATGGGAATCTTTCACCCTCGAAATTGGTACTATGTAAGTAGAGTAAACACTCCACTAGCATGGACAAGGTACAAGCTCTCCAAATTGCAAATATGCAAATAAAAATGATCAAAAGCTACTCCCCTTCTTTCTTCTTGTGACTTTTATAAACTTCTCAAGTCCTCCATGGGTCGAATTCCTTCCAAAGGATTCATTCCAACTCAATTTGGGAATATTTTCCAATGTGTGCGACTTGTCCAACGATTCCTAGTCTCCTTATACCCTCATTTCGAATGGGTGTCTCTTTGGCTGTCCTAACAGGTCATATATTTCAGATGTCAGCATTCATGTCTGATAGGTCTCATAACATCTTCATCATTGTTGTCATACTAGAGGCAGCTTAGGGAATTTAGCCCAAGTGTCACAATTCTTCTAAGATGCCTCTTCCTCTTCCATGGGACTTACTCTTCCACTCCAATTCGACCTTACATGACTCATGCCATGAAGCCATGAATAATTCCTCTTAAACTACCCCAAGTATGTTACCCTCCATCTTGAACTCGAATTGGTGAGAGAATCATGCCAAGTGTAGTGGGGAAGCTTGCCACAAATGGGTCCCACAACCTCTTAATATGTGTCCTCATGGTCCAATGCACAATGGCCTCTCCAATTCCAAATTAGGAAATCTTTCACCCTCGAAATTGGTACTAAGGAAAGTAGACTCCACAAGCATGGACAAGTCTTCCATGGTAATGATATTGGCATGAGATCCCTCTAAGCTTTTTGAATGTACTACAAGGTCTATTGGTGATTATTTCTGGGATTTGATTACACTCTTTGGAGTCATCTTTATGGTCTTGCTATGCATCTGAAGTATATCTTGGAAGAAGTTGCTGCCATTCTTGGACGACAAATTTGGCGCATGTACAAGTTGGCATTGTGACATCGATATTTTTGTGGCCTTGTGACAAAGACAATGATTGTGTCCTTGTGACGAACATGGATTGCATTAGTGACATCAATACAATGATACATGGAAAATGATATAGGTACAAGGACATATATACACATATAGGTTGATGGAAACTGTGATACAATGGCAATGGAATATTATTTAGGGTTGCAGGATCATGTGAATGATAAATTTGAAAGGTGTTCATGAGGTGGGACAACGTACAAAATCTTTGCACAAGGGGACCCCATTCTTAGCATTATTTTTGTCCCCAAGTACCTAAAAAGATTGGGTAAATTTCATGAGCTTTGGAGTCCAAAGAATGTTTAAAAAGTATAAGGGAAGTAAGCTTACCTTAGGGGACCTACAAACTTATGCCAATAGGCCCAAGCGCTTAAAATATTAAGCAGAGGTGCTAGATCATCAGGTGTTGGTTCATACAACAATATTAAGAGGTGGGCAGGGGGGAATCCGTATTGCCTTTTTCTACCATTTTTATATAAAATTAGTATTAAGCACATGTTAAATAATCATTCCCAATATGAATAGGACAATTGAAAATTTGAACACACTGATACAAATCGTATACAAAATTGTTCTACAAGCACCAACTTGATGGAGAACTTAATCCCATGGATTCTTCTGCCACTACAGAAAGGATGCTCCTACACCCCTGGTTTTCTACCTACTAAACAGACAAGGATGCCCCACCACCATAAATCTCTACCCATGACTAGAAGGAGGCAACAATTCCCTTAGAAGGCCTCAACCTGCCCAAAGAAGCACCCAACAACCCTCTAATTTATAATAGTTTTAACTTCGGCTTTTCAGATCTTGCTCCTCATATGCAATTACCAAATTACCAAAAATTCATAAACACCTATTATCCTCTTCATACATTTGACTTGTATGGTTATATATATTTTCAAATAACTTTACTATTTGAGAACTTGATCAAGGAAAATCATGCCTCTTCATAAAAAAATATTGGATCCTTATAATGGCATCCATTCATCATTGATCTTCATAGTCTTTCAATCTTGTTTTAACATGCACTTAGCTAGATTTCATAGGGAATTTGCATCGTATCCTGTGGACTTCAAAATTTTATGAGCCCAATTATGAAGGAGCAGTATAAGGCCTAACTAAAATGCCCCCAACTCGGCGGAATCCGGTAGTGTGGAAATAGCTGAAATGGCAATTTCAACTACTCAAATCGCAATTTCGGTGAAATGGGTAGTTTTAAAATAGGGCATTTAATCCAGGAATGGCAATTACAATTG
Organism: Larix kaempferi; assembly: GCA_027924585.1. Taxonomy (NCBI): domain Eukaryota; kingdom Viridiplantae; phylum Streptophyta; class Pinopsida; order Pinales; family Pinaceae; genus Larix; species Larix kaempferi. The sequence continues at coordinate 83,432 of BSBM01000852.1, read as the reverse complement.
CTGAAATTGCAGTATTGCAGAAATACCACTGTCTAAGAAGAAATTTGACCGGTTTCCATCCAAAAGCGCCAGAAAAGTGGGGCGTTTTGTTTTAATGTCCCATTAAGTAAATCAAAGGGTAAAGGGTAAAGTCCCATGACCATCAGTTTTAATTTCCAGGAAGTTAGCTTTTATCCTACGCGAATTATGAACCCTTGCTGTCAAGATGTCCCATCAGTTAAATCAAAGGGTAAATTTAGTCTACCAGTTCTTGGGTAACGTCTTTGACCCTTAATGTCCTATAACAAGATGTAACAGTCTTTCAATCGCTTTGATCTTTCATTCCGACAGCTCTAGAGATTTCCTGCGATCCGAGTTCTGGTTTTGGATCTTGTTCTTGTTTTTTTATCATTTCCATTCGTTTAAATAGGATCTCCTCTTGTTCGATCTAGCTTGCTGAAAATGTTTTCAAAATTAGCTCTTTGTTCGACTCTTTCTCTGTCCACTGGCCCTCCTCATTGGCTAGTTGTTAAAGTTGGAGAAAAGGAAAGTCTCTAGATTCAGACCACTGCTCTGCATAATAGCCACTCTTCAGGAAAGCTTTCTTACAGTAGTTCTTCAAGAAAGATTTCTTACAGCAGTTCTTCAGGAAAGTCTCCTTGTTTTATAATGGTGGACAGTAGCGCACGTAGAAGGACCAGATTCATCGATGAAGCCACCCACATCACAGTGGAGAATATGGAAAGGTGGATCAACGAGATTTAGCAGACCATGGAAACCAGGCTAAACTCGATGGAGCGAAGAATGGAAAGAAACCACCAAAGAATGGAAAGCAACCAGACCAAAATGATGGAGACAATACGACTCCTCGTCCATGAGCGCGACAAAGCCATTCGAAATCAACCCACTGGACCTCAAGGTAATGCCGAGGGGATCCCAGTTACTTTGGTAGGTTCTGGATAGTCCCGTCTAACTGCCGGAACTCCCTCCTCAACTCTCGCAGCTGTCGGAACTACGTCAACTGCCGGAACTCCCTCATCAAATCCCTCAAGATCATCTAGCGGGGTGAAACCAATGGAGATTGACTCATCCTGAGAGAACCATGTGGCCCACCCAACATGGTCTCGTGTTATTTTATTGAAAACTTTAATAATTTAGGTTTACTTTACTGTTAGTTTAGTTGAGGGCTTTTTTCCAAGGCCTTTCTGTTCAGATTGTATCGGCAGCTATTTTAGGTTTACTTTTGTGTTGGTTTAGGGGAGGGCTTTTGTCCTCGGCCCTACATTTTGAAAAATTTAAACTCTGTGATATGTCCAGATCCTCCTTGAATGAAATATATGCAGTTTTTTTATTATTAATTTTAATTAATTTTATAATTCTTTGGTCTTCTCTAAATTCTTAACCTCTCTTATTTATCGATTATTATTTATCGACTATGTTTAGATTTATCTATTCTTTTTCAATTTAGATAAAGTTTTTAATTTCTTTTTAATGATAGGTTAAATAATGGAAAACAAAAAATCTAGGCCATCAATTCGACATAGTGATTATTTACTCGAGAAAAAATATTTGAATGTAGAACTCCACGAGACACATTAACAAACGATATTTTATTTCATTTTTTAGATTGATCGATGAATCATATTTATCTTGGAAGTGCATTTTAGTTATTTCCCAAGTACTAATGTTTGTAAATTACCTTACTTTACTTCGCATAATGTTTGTTGGTTAATTTCTAAATATGGCTTAAATTTCATGTTTGAAAACAATAATTTTTAATAAAACATTATCAATAGGATGATTATAAAAAGAGTATTATCGAAGGTCATGTATCTCTTGATTTTTCCCTCGATGTTTATGCTCTTGCATTGGAATTACTATAACTTAAATCCGTAAATATTCTAAGGTTTATATTGAAATAGTACCTTTAAGATCCGTAATATTCTTTTAAACAATAGAAAAAGTACTGTAAAAATCAAATGGTACCTTTAATATCCGTAATATTCTTTTAAACAATAACAAATGTACTGAAAAATCAAATATGCCACGTGTCACAATCTAAGCATTCCACGTGTCACAAAATTTATAGAAAGATTCCTCGAAAGAGTTTGATGGCAAGCTCAAACTTGTGTTTAGTGAAAGGGAGTTGGAATTAGATGCTGAGGAGAAACAACGACCACTCCGTCCTCCAGAGATGTTTTGTAGCAGTGCCGAAAGTAGAGAGCAGCACTCTAAATAGAAATTTCAATTCTCAGAGTAAGAGCGTTTGCTCTTTCTCCAAGTTGTCTATTTTTACAAATCCCTCATAAAGGAAGGGGTGGCCGACCCTTCTTCTACCCATAACTCTATTCATAATAGTTTTAAGAATGCAAGAAGATCCTTCTTGTGTTCTCCATTCTGGATATAGGTGAATTGATGGATATGGGTGATCGCAATTATCTACTAATCAAAGTGGCAGATCCCTACTATTTACAGCAGAAATTGAAAAGAAAGAGAATTCTCAGGTTGGTGTATATTAAATTTGTTTACAGTAGTCTCTTAAATGATGGGTCGGCTGAACCCTTGTTGTGGTAAGCATTTTGGATATAAATGAATAATTTACATTTTTTAGTATTCTCTGAGAAAGAACGATTGCTCTTTCTCTTTCTCGAAGTTGTCTATTTTTACAAATCCCTCATAAAGGAAGGGGTTTCCGACCTTTCTTTTGCCCATAACCATTCATAAAAGTTCTAGGATGCAAGAAGGCTCAGTCGATCCTTGTTGTGGAAAGTATTCTACTAGTGCTCATCGTTTTGGATATAAATGAATTGATGGTCTAGCCTTCCTAGGTTGAATAAGTTTACATTGCTTTGAACAATTTGCTTGAAAATGGAAATATTCTTAAAGAAAGAGTGGCTGCTCTTTCTCCAAGTTGTATATTTTTACAAATCCTTCATAATGGATAACAGAAGGGGCTGCCAACCCTTATTTTTTCCATAACTCTATTCATAATAGTTCTAGGATGCAAGGGTGGGTTGATCCTTTCTATGTTGGCCAATATGGATATAGGTGAATTGTTGAGCTCACCGTTTTGGATATAAATGAATTGACGGTCTAGACTTCGTAGGTTGAATAAGTTTACATTGCTTTGCACAAATTTCTTGGAAATAGAAATATTCTCAAAGAAAGAGCGATGCTCTTTCTCCAAGTTGTCTATTTTTACAAATCCCTCATAACGGAAGGGGCATCCAACCCTTCTTCTCTATTCATAATAGTTCTAGGATGCAAGAAGAGTTGGTTTATCCTTCTTGTGTTGGCCAATCTGGATATAGGTGAATTGCTGAATAAGCCTGTTAAAAACTATCCACTAAACGAATGGGCGGATCACAAATATTTTCAGTGGGAGTTGGAAGTCCAAAATTCTCAGCCTGGCCTTCGAAGATTAAATATGTTTACACTTCCTTCGTAGTGCTCACCATTTTGGATATAAATGAATTGACGGTCTATACTACGTAGGTTGAATAAATTTACATTGCTTCAAACAATTTGTCTTTTGTCTTTAAGTGGAAATATTCTCAAAGAAAGAGCCCCATTGTCTTCTTTCTCCAAGTTGTCTTTTATCCCAACTGCGGATAGCGGAAACATTAAACGACTCAAGTTTAAATTCTTACATCCCCAATTCCACAGCCAAATTAATAATTTCCCTTTCAAAATTAATAGATTTTTGTGTGTTGCGGAAAACATAGATTTTCTCCCTTCAATCGTCTCGTAATGAGGGTTGTGGATTTCTTGGTCATTTGGATTTGATATTTTTTTTATTCCACAACCGACAATCCGCAATGCGGAAGCTTGGTTAATTGGATTTGAAAGTTTTTTCTTTCTGCAACCCGTCATCCTGATGTGGACAAGTTGTTGGATTTGGAAGTTCACCCTTTGTAGCTACAATCATACTGTTTGCACCAGTTTTTCCCTAGATGATTTGAGGGGTTCAGGTCCATAAAATGAGGGGTAATGCCTTGGTTGTCAAATCAAAAGGTCTATGGGATGTCCAATGGTATCTCTGGATATGAATTTGTAGCGCGCAAATAAAATAATCAAAGATCCTAAGCTTTAACATTGCTGATGGGGGAGAATTTTTTTTTTTGTAAAGATGCAGATTTATATTGAGCTAATAAAAATACAGTAGAGATTACAGTCAATGGTGGTCTTATCCAAAGGTGCCAGCCATAGATATTAGTAGTAGTCATGGCCATAGTAGTGAAACTATACAAAAAAATCCTACCATGGGTGAATATCAGTAGTAGTCATGGCTATAGAGGCAAACAAAAAACTGGCAGTCGTAGGCAGAACCAAAACAGACAAAAAGTAAGAGAGAGACATCAGAAGAACCTCCTCAACCAGTTGTAGAGGGATCAGAGGGGCCTTTTGAATCCGAAGGTGTCGCCTCGAGATTTGGGAAGCTGTAGTAATTTGTGTCTTTCCAATCGCTTGCAGGTGTTGGAGCAACATTCCTAGGTGTTGAAGCAACAATCCCAGGTGTCAACATATCTCTCACCAGAGCAAAGTAGTCTTCGCAGAAGGATGAGTGGCCTGATTAGGGAGCTTGACCGGAAAGGGCATCGTCTTCCAGGGCATGAAAGGAACGAAACCAGTTGGCTCACCACGTGTACGCTTGGACAGGATCGGGCCCAAGGTGGAGGGGATGGGGTCCCTACTGCATGTCAAAAATGACATGCTATCCCCTGGGTTGGACTTATCCGTGCTAAGAGGAGTGGCCAGAGTTCCAAGGGTGGCTTCAGGTCTGACATCACACATTGTGGCGCTAGGTGTACTGTTCCCAGAACGACTGTTGTGGCCGAAGGGACAAGTAGCGGCATAGGGGTCCCAACTGAGCGTGTGTTCTAGGGTGGCGAGGGTGGCCACCATATTTGGCAGAGTAGCCCGTAGAGTTTGGGTGGCATGGAGAGCAGAGGTCCAATTAGTTTGCATGTCCTCCATAAGCTGACCTAACATGTTCTTTACAATCCAATAGGGGTCCCAGGTCTGCTCCTGATTCCTGTTAGCCATAATGTCTGCAATTATCCTAGCCTCCCAATTATCAATCAGTAAATGGGCTGGAATTGAGACTTCAGCACCGTAGCCCTACCTGGTCTGACCATTTGGATTGCCCATGGGATCCAATGAGAAGAAGTTACAGGTGTAGGTAACCGAGAGCGTGAGGAGAACTGGAGCACGAGGAGCCTGGAGCAAAACCAAGTGAGTGCAAATGCACAGCGCAGAGGGCCATGACAGAACATAGTGAACCTGGCAGCCTGATCTTCACATGTTCTAGGAAGGATGAGGCAACGTAGGGGATAGGGGAATTAAAGAGCCCAGCTACTTGACGTCGCATGGCTGACCCCATAATAAAAACATTAATACCGAATTTGCAGCGTGCGAATGAAATAATAAAAGATCCTAAGCTTTAACATTGGTGATGCCCTACAGAAATTATAAAGGCCTGCTGAAGGAACAGATGAAGAGTGTAGATATTTGGCAATGAAAATCAACGGCCATAGGCACCTTATTATGAATATTGGTCTAAATGAGTATCTCCTTCACTAATATATAACATTTATCAGAAAATAAAGTTAAGGATTGTGAATACCTTGTGTAATAGAATATATTCTTGAGTAAATATAAGCATGGTTCTTATTGAGTAAATGAATTTAACGTGTGGATGAAGTTATTAATTGGATATCACATAGAGTGAAATAGGTGGAGATACTAGATCTACTTTTTATTAACTGAAAGTTATAATTAATTTGTTAAACAAATTAACGGAAAGTTAGAATTAATTTGTTATATGTTTAGAATTTATGTACATATAAGATAAGGTGTTCTCATTTACTTCTCAAGTTTAACATCCTTGGGAAAACATTAACTGGTTATGGAATGACTTTTGAAAATGATGACCCTAGAAATAAAGTTTTAATTAAGAAATAATTATTCAAATGTGAAGCGAGAAGGGTGAAACACATTTGGAAGATTTTGGTGAGTGTTATATATATCAAATTCGGAATTCACCTTATGCACTTTTTGCTTTTCTAACCCCTAGACTATTTACACTGGAATTCATCAGGAAGAAGATTTTCCACCATTAAAGGTATGATGCCAGACACAGGGCTTCAAACCAAGGTTTCTATAAACTATGAACCCCCCCATATCATCTCAGACAGAAGGAAAGAAAGCAATAGAAAGAATTTTGAACATTTTGAGCTTGCAGGTCTTGCGAGGCTGCAAATTGGCCAGAATATCGTGGCAAAGAGAAGATGGAGGTATATGTACATGATAACTCCACCTCCATGGTACCAAAATCCACTTCTCCACTACCTACCTCCTCCATCGTGGTCCCAGTGGTTGAAGAAACTATAACCCTTGCGAGTGGCTCTGGGGAAACTAGCAAGTTAGAAAATATTGATGTCATGGATATAGATGATGACACAAAAAGAGCTCCCAAAAGGCAGATAGTGCAAAAACCTGAGTAGCAGATTGTACAGGTGTTAATGGGTCAAGGAAAAAAGAAATAGGTTAAGATTAAACCTGAGCAGCAGATTGTACATGTGTCAATGGGTCAAGGAAAAAAGAAACAAGTTTAGATTAAGTTGCCTTCTTTCGAGGTCAAACAATATGTATTTAGACAAACATCCACTGAACCTGCTGCACCCAGCAAGAGTAGACCAGAGCTACTAGGTGATTACAAAGAGAGCCCAAAAGTAGCCTCAGAGGAGTCTAATCTATATGAAGAGGTGAGGCAGATTTCAAATAAAGTTGTGTCTTTGGTAGCTAGCAGAAGCTATGCCCAGAACTCCTTTAGCTTGGCCTCGAATACCAAAACCAAAGCCACTGAACCAAAAGTGAACTTGGAAGATATTCTTGTTCCTGATATGATCAACTTGAACAAGGAGACTGGGGAGGTTATTAATGCCAAACTACTAAAGGCTTCCCTAGAACTGTCAAAATTGCAAGTCAGAACAAAGCCCACAAGACACAAATAAAAAAGCTGCAAAATGCATTGTTGGCTACTGAAAGCCAAGAAGACAAGAAGGGTAGTATAAAAAATATGTTGGATGACAAGACAACATCATTTAGTCATCAAAAAAGAATCCAAAGATCCCCTCCATCCAGTTGGTAGAAGCTTCTGAATTGGCATAGATGGAGGAGAAGAGAGAAACGCTACAAGAGGAACCAATAGACTGCAAAGCTAGTCTGTTGAAGTTTTAAGAGAAGGAGAAGCTGTGGCTGACTGATATAGATCTCATGGTGGAAAGTTAAAATAAGTGGAGATCTAAGTCTGAAGACCTTGAAAGGAAAACGCGGGAGAAGAGCAAAGAGTTGGAGAACATGGCAAGCCTAAAAGACTGAGAAGTGGAAAGGTTGCAAAGCAGAACACAGAGCTGAGTAGCATAGTCTCAGAAGAAGAGTAGGAGGGAAAGGCTTGGGAGGTAAATACCTAGGGATACAAGTGAAATATGATGAATTAATAAAGTAGGTTACAGGTGAGACCTCCCTATAGGAAGCAAAGCAAGTCATTTGGGATTACAATATTGTAGAGGGTCGTGGAGAAATTGAGGCCATATCTCGATTTCATTCTGGACAAAGAGGTTCTAATAAAGTTAGCCAGGCAAAGCATAACAATAGTCAAGGAAAAGTTGAACAAGAAGCCCATGGAGTGTGTAGAAAAGGCCCTTGAATTTCTGAATAGGCTGAAAGAGGATCAAGTGAAAAGAACTAGCGTAGAGGATAGAATGTCTACTATTATTTGGGGAAGGTGGTGAATAAGTATCACTAGATGAACACAATTCGGGAAAGGATAGACATTTTAGCACATCAAGTAAAACTCTACAAAGAAATGTTTGATCCATTATTCAAGAAGGGACTTCCTCTCTTTTGGGAGGAGGATGGCACCATGAGTCATTGTAATTTTTTGCATATTTAATGAAATTCAGTCGGTTTCTCTTGGCCATATTTTTTTTATTTCTTAATTAATTAATTAATTAATGCATCTATCTATTGGTCGGATTTCTATTAATATAAAATTCATGTGTTATTATGTCTTAAATGAATTTCTTCATTTAACTCATTTTATCTATTAATTTTCTACAACTGATAGACAGCCACACATTTATATTTATGCTAAGTGGAAAAGCGCTCTTACAAATCCAGTTGCTTGGATCTGCATTGGATAAAGATAAGCTATGTAGCACGGGAACCGCTCCTGGATTTTAAGAAACTCGTTCCCAAAGTTCTAACGTTCCAGGGAACTTGGGAACTTGTAGGAAACTTTCCAAATCCGATGGGAACCGTTCCAGATGGTTGGGAACTTATTGGAAACTTCTACCCTCTAAAATTGGGAACTTTGGGACTTTTTCTTGCATGTTCCCTTCACCGGGCACTTACACGCATTCATGATTTCCATGTGGGTTGTTAACGACATTCCTATTGCCTCGCACCCATACATATACATGGTTGACTAAAAAAAACTTCTATAGAAATCTAAGCTGCAGTAAAAGTCTATTTCATGCTACCTTGTCGAGTTGGTGCACTAATCTCTATCTACCACCCATTCTAGAGTATTCACTTGTCCCTACATTGAATTGCAATTACCGTAAAAAATAATAAATTAAAATCTATTTTGACTTTTATATATTAAATAAAAGAAAGTAAATTTATATATTTTACTATTTACTTTATGAATAAAAAAATAAACTTTTAACTAATTGGAAATAGTTTTAAATCTTACTTTAAAACTAAATTCATATATTACATTTAAATAACAATTATCTTGATTTTTATTTTATAATAATTTATACACCTTTGCATATACCCTAGCATAGAATGTCTTGTAAACATATAATATTCTAATACATTTTAATCATAGTTGGTACGAAACTAAAAACTCTATACATATAGCCACAACTATAGGGACTATAATATTGTAATAAATTTTGATCATAGTTGGCATGAAACTAAAAACTTTATACATATAGCCACAACTATAGGGACTATAAATTCTAAAAGGCTCCAATTTAGAAAGATTCCACCTTATACATATAGCTACAACTGCAATATAAGGGACCGGCCACATCATATCCACACGTGCCAGTGACCGTGAAGGATGGGCGAAGGTGGTTTCTCAAATGGAGGAAGGTGGTTTTCCTTACCGCCCTTCCAACTTGCGAAATCATGTTGTGTTTCCACGGGGAGAGCGGTTTCAGATTCCGCAACCACCCATCCCTTTGTCATAGCGCGCATGTTGGGGATGTGAAAATGACGTGGGACCCTTGATCTTTCACCGCCCGATTGATCTCTTTCGCCATTTAAAATGGTTTGTACGGCGGAGGTGATCTTTTCTTCCATTTAAAATCGTTTGTACGTTGGCGGAGGTGATCTTTTCCGCTATTTAAAATGGTTTGTACATTGGCATGGAGGTGATATTTTCCACCGTTTAAAATGGTTTGTACGGTGCTAATGGTAAGTGATGGACTGTATCACTCGTGTGAATAATCTCATCACGTTTACGATGGATTGTGTTTATGTGTCACGACGTACAGATGATATCCACCACACTCTGGAAATTAATGTCACCAAATTTTCTGCATGTATACTATGTGATGATATCCCGCCACAGAACATTGAAACTTAAAGTTCAAACTCTTTGTGGTTGCGAGTTTGGAGCTCTGTTTTCTCTGAGGACCGAGGTTTTCTTTTGTTGAGGTGGAACCAAGAAGAGTGTTGGGCGGGCAGAGCAGTAAGATTGGTTTGAAGAATCGACTGCTAGTTTTTCAATTGGCATGTATTTATATTATTCAAACCATAAATCTAAATCTGTAACACAACATGCTTATTCATCCTCCGGGCTAAAAATGCATATCTTCCATGGTTGTCAAAAATCAATGCAATGATAGTTTCAAGTTCATAGTAATTTAAAGTCGCTGAATGTTTTAGATTCTTTAGATTTCCTTCCACCTTTGTCTGCCTTCTTCAGATTTCTAGAATTTATTTCCTTCAATTCTGGGTAGTTATCTTCTTACAATCCATTAATATGAATTCACATCATTATATTTGCAAAATCGCACGTTACAAGATTCTCGCCAGCGTGCATACGTTTTCTGTCTGGTGGTGCAGCATATTATTTTCATATATTCCATATCGTTTTCTACAAATCCTCTAGCATTTGGCTAGGTTTGTTGGAAAAAGATAATGACAAATGAACTCGGAAAATTGAAACATGTTTTTTCTTTTTAATATCATTTTGCAGTTAATATTCACTATAGAAAAGTCCCATGTATTGGGTAGTTGGACGTGGTTTATGACTCAAATTGTTGGATGCAATGAGAACAAATTTGAGTCTTGCATACGATACCAAGGTACTTAGTTGAAGAGATAAAGCTGATAAAAATGTTCTTAAAATTAAGTGAATTTTAGTAGAAAATTCGTGAAAATTGGTGAATACCCTTTTTTGTCTTAGTTTGCAGGTTGATAATGAAGAAAAGAAAACAGTCCATTAATATTGGGCATTGGACATAAATGAATCCAATATCAATTTTAGCAGAAAATTGGTGAATACTTAGATGCCGTAAACTAGAGCATAAACATATGAATTCTGATTTAAGATTACTTTCATGAAGGAAGGAAGGAAATTTACAGAATTCATATGAATAATATTGTTAACACAATGGAAAAGATTAATTTTACTGGAAATAACAATTAACAGAGAAAGGAAGGAAATTTACAGACTGTCATTATTGGAAATAACAATTAAAAGAGAAAGGAAGGAAATTTACAGATTGTCATTACTGGAAATAACAATTAATAGAGAAAGGAAGGAAATTTACATACTGTCATTAATGAATAATCAAAGCCACGTGGCACAATCTGAGCATTCCACATGTCACCCTGGAGACTAGATTTCGACATTTGAACGAAAAAAATTATAGAATTTTTGCTACAAAGAGTTTGCTGTCAAGTCGAAATTTTTTCAGAGAAAGCGAGGTCGCTCTTTCATCAGGTTGTTCCATTTCGGGGTGTTGGAAGTAGATGCTGAGAAGAAAGAGCGTCCACTCCTTCTTCCAGGGATAATTTTTTCGGAGTGGTTAAAGTAGATATCCGCACTCCAAACACATATTTCATAGGAACATTGCTTCGCAAATTTTTCTGGAAAGTGGAAATATCCACAGAGAAAAATCGGCTGCTCTTTCTCCAAGTTCTATTTTTTACAATTCATAGAGAAAGATGTTAACACCTAAAAAGTGCTCACTAGCTCATTCCCTTATTCACATGACCCATTTTTCCACTTCTTCACCATCAGAGCCTCTAAAACCATCAAAAGGTCACCAAAAGACCTCAGTACACCCCTTTTTTCCACCCAAAAATGAATATTTTCCTCAAAAAAGCATAAAAAACCCTCAAAAAGGGTCCAAAATTCCCAAAATATTAAAAAGGGAATAAAAATAATAAAATATTCAAAAAAGGAAAAAGGAGGGAAAAGTACCTAAACCATGTTGGTCAATACCATTGGTTTCCACAAAACCACAATGGTATTCCCCACCACCAAAACCTATAAAAAGGTGGTAGGGGCTCCTCATTTCACATCCATCCATTATCTCATCCTCATGCTGCTGAAATCTCCCTTGAGCATTTTGGCCATTGCAAACCACATTGGAGAAGGAGACCTCTTGGAGCTTGGAGCTACTCATCTTGGGAGTTGCTCAACATCAACCTTCACCATTGAAGGTATTATCGCAAGCACTTGCTTGCCCCCCCATTTTTTCAATACAAAAAATTATTTCTTATGTTTCTTGTTCTTGTTTTTTTTGAAAGATTTTACATTATTTGCTTATATTCTTGCATAGACCCATGACTAGTTTTGTTTAGATTAGTTTGTTATTTGCTTTTAATTGAAACTGCTGCTACTAGTTAGCAGGTGCCCATAGCACTAAGCCTGGTTGCAAAACCGGGCCAACAGTTTTTGGCGACTCCGCTGCTTTCGAATTTCTAGATCTCACTTTTCATTTAGATCTTAGTTTTTTATTGTATTAGTTAGTTTATTTAATAGATCTGCCACCCTAGATAGCATATCCATTGTTGTTCTAGATCTTGGCTCATTTCACTGCCATTAACAGCCGAAATTTTCAATTTTCGGCTTCGTTTTTCAGCTTCCGTACACGGCTTTCGCCTCGTAGTTTTTAGCCTGACAGTCGTGCGGTCCATCGCGACTTTTCGGGTTTTTTCCGTGCGGTCCCCCGCGGCTTCGCAGCCTGTTTGCGCACGGTTCATCGTGGCTTCTCAGTCATTTACCGCGCTGCACATCGCGACTGCGTGGCCCTTTTCCGCATGGTTCACCGCGGCGTCGCGGCCTATTTGTGCGCTGCACATCGCGGCTTCGCGGACATTTTCCGCGCTGCACATCGCGACAGTGCGCAGAAAACCCGCGTGGTCCATCGCGACTGTGCGACGGAAACCCGCGCGGTCCATCGCGGCTTTGCTGTCAGAACCCGCGATGCTGATTTTTTCATTCGGCCGAATCGTCTAAAAAATTAATTTTTGACTGTATTATCTGCCCACTTAGTTATTTTTGCAGTATCAAAAATTCCAGCATTATTTACAGCCATAGAAAAATTTTACTATTTCGAATGCACATGTGAAAGAGTCTTTTTAAAAATTTTCAAGAATTGAAAGAAGGATCTATTTTTACATTTTATCTAGATTTAAAATTTTTTGCTGTTTGCTTCTTTAATATTTTGCCCATAGCAATTATTGAAAACGAAATCCATTTATTTCGGAAAGAAGTTATATTATTTGCTTTCCTGTTCAAAAGATCCTTTGTTTTTTGAATAGCCTTTACAAAGCATTTAAATTCCATTTATTGAAAAAGTCATTTATTTGTTTTACTATTTCAAAAAATCCTTTGTTTTTTGAATATTGTCTGTAAAGCATTTACTTTTTCAAAGTTCAGTTTAGCATACCACACGTGCACTCACTCAAACACATAATTGAACAAATCCTTAAAAGTTACCCTAATTTCAACCCACTTTTAACCCCACTTGGGGAACACTAAAAGAACTTTGTAGCTAGGTAGTATTGAGGGGATAGATGTTCCAATAACACCCCTCAGTTATTACATCTGAGACATAGTTGTTGTCCTTTAGGGAGCTAAAATCTCTTAGTATTTATTGGCGCGGTCACAACCGGTTTGTGGGAAGGCCTCTCCCCTAGGAGGGTTGAAGTTGCGAGGATGGTTCCGGAAGCCTGAGTGGAATACCGAAATCCATTCAGTAACCGAAGGGCTACCATTCGCAGTTCTTGGGATATCCCTGTATTGGGATATTGCGATCAAGGACCAAACGGCAGATTTGCCTTTTCTCGACGCGTCATGAACGGAGTATCCTAGTAGCCATTCTTTAGGATTGATTACCCGGTGTCCCTCCCGGTAGGGGGATATCTAGCCGTGGACTCAGCACTCAATGTTGTCTGACTTGGATTTCATCACCTTGCAGGGAATATAGTTTGTTGATTCACAATAATTTTAGTTATCTGTTTGCATGATTCAACCCACCTTTGGTCTAGTTACACCTATTTTTTCTAGAAGTTGTTTGCATGTTGGTACTCTGACCATTTGTTGCATCCCTCCACTTATTGTAGTACAACTGCTAGAATAAGTGCCTTTTTTTAGGTTGATTTTTTGGCCTGAGAGCCTTCATTTTCACTCCCCCTCTTGCACCCTTGGTTGCATTAGGGTTTTGAGTTTTTTATATATATATATCACCACCTGATACTTAAACATTTTTTACACAAAAACTCATTTCTCACCATTGAGAATTTTAGACGCTCTCGTCGTCTACGGGGCGAACTCCCAGAGTTCATTTTTCTTGGCTCTCCACGTCACCGACGTAGAGCCTTATCCCTTGACTCGACACATCGTCGGTCAACGATACGGTCATCCGATTCTGACACGCCTCATTTCACTTTTGATTCTGAGGCAGAATCCGAAAACCCCACTGCGTTATTCCCAGCCAACCTTATGGCTGGAACACCTTTTGACCCACTTTTTACCAGCACCATTGGAGAGACATCCACAGACCCTACTACTGCGGTGCCATCCATGGCAACACCCACCCCCCTAGGAATGCCTAATATGGGTAACACTCCATCTTTAGGAATGCCCAACTCAGGGCCTCCACCTGTTATAGACATGCCTAACATAGGGGGCACTCCATCTTTAGGAATGCCCAATACGGGACCACCACCTGTTATGGGTATGCCCAACATGGGGGTTACACCCCCTCTGATTCCCACAACCCAGATTCCAGGAATCACCACTACTATTCCTAATCCAAGTGTAACCCATGTTGCACTTGGAGGCGCTGGCCCATACCAGACCACACCTATTGGAGGAAACATACCTTCAATACCGAGCATACCCATAGGCGCTACTGGACCCTTACATCATACCACCATGACTAGTCATGTCCCAGTCCCTACCCCACATACATCTGCTACCTTACCTTACATGGCGAGTCTGAACTTACCAGACCTAGCCAGGCTCACCAATGACCCTATCAGACACGATCCTGCGTGGCCTCACATGCCCACCAAACGCCCCTCCGACGTCCCTAAGTTTGAGGGCAAGGCAGGTGAGGACCCCCAGAACCATATCATGTCTTTCCATCTATGGTGTTCCTCCAACTCCATAGTAGACGACTCTGTCCGCCTCCGTCTATTACAGCGCAGCTTCACTGGCTCTGCGGCTAAGTGGTATATCGAGCAGCCCCATGGGACACTTGCCACCTTTACCTCCCTTGCTTCGACCTTCCTGCAGTTCTTTCAGCTACCCATCCGCTATGATGCGGGCGTTGAGATCCTACTGTCTTGCAGACAGAACACGGCCACCCACATCACTGACCACATTCATGAGTGGCGTCGACGCCGAAGCCTCTGCAAAATCAAATTAGACGACCGTATCTTCCTAGATTGGTTCCTAAAATCCCTCCTCCCTCTCATTGCGAAGGATGTGGCATCCGAAAGACCCCAGTCTGAAGAAGAGGCCATCCTCAAAGCCCAACAGTTTGATCTCATTTACGCCCAATCGGGTTATCTGTATACCATTTTACCAGACGCCCCTCGTGGCGAGTCATCCCAACATGATGCGCCGGGGGCATCACATGCCGCAGATGGCATCATTGGTCGTATGACCTCTCAACCCCAACCCTTTACCATTACACATCCTAGACATGGTCCCGACCTTTCACGGGCTACATCTCAATCTGGGGCAACCAATTCATATGCTCCCATGGTACATCACCACCATACCCACGGACCTTCATGTCCACCTCAGTGTTTCGGTCATGCACCACCCACATATGCCCCCCCAGTCGCACCTCAACTAGTGTACTACCGACAGCTCGCTGCGACACCCAACCCAACACCTCCAACAGCTCAGGGGTACCAACAACCCCAATAGGAAACTGGACCACTTCCACCAGCATATTATCCACCACAACCTGCTCCGGCACCTGCGGCCCCCCAGAATCCACCCAATGCTCAAGGGCATGTATATGCACAACCAAAACTGCCCCAATATCAAAATAACCAACGCAATCAGGGTATGCAGCAAAACCGCGGAAGAGGACGTAACCGCGGCAACAATCAAAACCATAACCAAGGTCCACAACCTCCCCATCCTTCGCAAAATAATGACGCGGCACCTACTCATCAGAATCCTGATCGGCCGCCAAAGCAAGCCAGAAATGCTAATTTACAAACAAACCATCCTTGTTCTATTTGCGGGGGTCTATGGCCACTATACCCATGCTTGCCCGCATTTGGAGAGAGCTAGACAACTTTGGAATGATGATGCCCATCGTCAAGGACACGGGGCTCCTCAGGCCCCACCCAATCCTCCTCCACCGCAGCATCAACCTTTGGTGCTACAAAATCCGTTTCCAACCCAAGGTGTAGTGAATACTCAGCCATTGGCTCCTCAAGCCAACATGCCACCACAGCAAATCACTTATGTCACTCCTGATCAACCCATGTTTGATTCAGGAACCCACCACTTACTGATGATGTCAACAGCCGATGTCAACATCCAAACCCGTCGGAACCAGTATGGCCCTAACTCCAATGCCCCCCCCCGCCGATAAGGATACTAACGCTCATCCCACTGATCAGACGTTACGTATACCTCCAGTTCCACAAGATGGCTCCCCTAAAGCACCTCGCTTCCCACTTCATCGGATCAACAACAACCCCAATGCGCGGGCTGCGTCCAATTACAATATTGTTGACGACTTAGCTCAATATCCCGCAGCCATGTCTGCGTTAGAAGTCTTGAAAAACTGTCCCTCACAGCGCAAGAATTTACTTTCTGCCATTGGGGCGATTGACCCAAATGATTCGAAATTGATGGCCTTTGATTTGGACCAATCAGAACCACGTCTGCCTTCCACCATAGCAGTCCAAGTTTCCGTTTCTATTCGGAATCTTGTCATCCATCGAAGTATCATCGATGAAGGTGCATCTACATGCGTCATGTCCACATTCGTCTGGCAGAAGTTGGGATCCCCTCCTCTCCAGCAATCCACCACGGCATTGCGGGCCTACGATGGTCGGTCAGCTCAACCTCAGGGTCTACTACCCAAGGTCCCCGTCTAGTTGGGTGGTAAAACTATGCTCATCGACATAGAGGTTATCAATGCCCAACTCGATTATAACCTCTTACTTGGCCGCAGCTACATGTACGCCATGAAAGCGGTCGCCTCATCCATGTTTCGTACCATGATGTTCCCCCATGAGGGACGTGTGGTCAAAATCGATCAGCTCACCTACTATGATCCCAACGCCCCCGCTGCACCCGAAAATGTTCTCCCCATGATTGAACAACCCGTTTCCAATGCAACCACCTCGTTTGTGTCCTCTGTCGGACCCGGACTTTACTCAGATACACCAATGACCTCAACCTTCCAGGCTATTCCACCACCATCACCCGCGCCTGTGGTATCTGACCTATGTACCATTTCCCACAATGCACAAACACCCACAGTGCCTACACATATTGGCACAACGCCAATTCACACTATCCCGTTCTTGTTCCCATTTGCCGGAGTGGTCAGTTCGCCAGTGATGGCTACACTCAACCTTCTTGGCCTAACATTAGGGATACCCGTGTGGTACTTACCAGCTCCTAGTCCCCCTCCGACACCAACTGTCATCCTACAATCGGTGCAACCCATTGTCACCACTAGTCAACCACCTCCAGGGGTCACAATCCCTTCGTCCTCAACGAATCCCCCTCCTTTCATCAAGCCCACTGGGGGCAGAGGCCCACAACCGTACACTGCGGCACCTCCTCCCAAAGCAGTCAAACCCCCACCCGTGTTTTGGGCTCCCCCTAAATGCTCATTATGCGATGAGATTGGCCATCCAACTCATCAGTGTCCACAATTGCCGGCCCTCCAAGAGCATATGAATATGTTGGACGATGACACCGGAATACCAGTAGTAAGACTTGAGCCACCCCCTCAGGCGCGCGACAGATCACTGCGCACCAACCATCCCTGCGCCATATGCAGTGTGTACGGCCATTACTCACATCATTGTCCTGATCTCCCAGATTACAGAGCGGCGTTGTACGAGTTAAACAACGTCGACTTAGAGATATCTCCTCCCCTAATCGAGGAGATCTACCCTCAGCAATAGTCCTCGTCAGAAGAAGTCAATACAATCTATATGATTTCAACAACTTTCAAACCTGAACCCCTTGATTTATGGTCTGACTACTTCAATACTCATGAAAAATTTTTGGAAACTCTCACAGCACCCGACTACCCTTGGGATGATATGCATCATCGCTCGTACTTCCTCCCAGAAGCGTCTACATCCACCATATCCAACCAACTATCGGTTGAGTCCAAAGATTTCATACCCACTAAGGTCGATTGGCTTAAGGACCCCATCCCAGCACCGGATGCATTCGAAGAAGGGAACATGTCCAACATTTCCCCCATTATCCAGATCGATATTTCCACTACGCCAGGAAAACCTGAGCTCATCTCGCTGGGCGCATCCTGCACTCAAGCCGAAACCGAGGCATACAAGAAGCTCTTTCAAGAGTTCCGTGATGTTTTTTGCATGGTCCTATACCGAAATGCCTGGTCTGGACCCCGCCATTATTGAGCACCACATTGACACGTGGCCTGAAGTACCCCCCGTTCGTCAGAAACAGCGACCCATTCATCCTTCCAAACTTCCCGCTGTTAAATCTGAGGTTGAAAAACTTCGCAAAGCAGGGTTCATCTATCCCATTGCTTACACCACTTGGGTTTCAAACCCCGTTCCCGTCAACAAAAAGCAAGGCACCCTTAGAGTATGCACTGACTTCCGTGATTTAAACCGCGCTTGTCCCAAAGACAATTTCCCCACGCCATTTATTTACCAACTCATTGATGAGTGCGCGGGACATGAAGTCCTATCTTTCATGGACGGGTTTTTCCGGATACAACCAGATTCAGATCCGTAAGGAGGATCAGTACAAGACTGCCTTCACCACCCCATGGGGCACCTTTGCCTATCGCATCATGCCATTCGGCCTTAAAAATGCTAGTGCCACTTTCCAGCGGGCCATGACCTATTGTTTTCACGACTTGGTCCATATCCTGTGAGTCTATCTTGATGACCTTACAGCTCGTTCCCGAAGACGATCAGACCACCTTAACGACCTCCGGCAAGTTTTCCTGCGTTGTCGCAAATATAAAATCCGCTTGAACCCACATAAGTGTGTCCTTTTGTGTTCCTGCAGGCTGGTTATTGGGTTTCATTCTTTCCCAGAACGGAATTACTGTCGATCCTCTGAAGGTTAAAGCCATCCTATAACTTCTCTCCCCTCGCACGCTTCGGCAGCTCCAGAGTCTACAAGGGCGGTCCCATTTCCTTCGTCGTTTCGTTCCGGATTATGCCACCAAAGTTCACGGGTTCTTACGCTTACTTCGTACCCACATACCCTTTGTTTGGGATGAGCAAGCTGACACGGCATTCGAAGCCCTCAAGAAAGCTCTTACACAAGCCCCCTTGATATCCCCTCTGGATTTTTCCCAGGACTTCACCCTTTACGTCTCGGCATCTGAACATGCCGTCTCCGGAGTTTTGGTCCAAGAAGATGCCTCTCACCAAGAGCATGTAATTTATTATGTCAGCCAGACCTTGTCGGGCCCACCCCTACGTTACCCATATGAGGAAAGATTAGCCCTAGCTGTAGTCTTTTCCGTCAAAAAATTGCGACACTACATTTTACTCAGTCATACCACGGTTGTCGCCGACTCCAACCCTATGGTCTATCTCCTCAGCCGGTGTCTCCTACAAGGTCGTGTTGCTAAATGGGTCATTATCCTCCAGGAATATGACCTCACTTTCAAGACTCCTAAGAGCACCAAAGCCCTCGCGCTTGCTCACCTCATCACTGATCTCCCGTCTTCTTCGTCATCACCCGCAATCCAAACGGATCTGATCGACGATCAAATCTTCATCATTTCGTCTGACGACCCATGGTACGGAGACATTTTGATTTACCTCCGCACGCAAAAGTTTCGACCACACATCAATCGTGATGGACGTCGTCGCATACGACACCATGCCCCCCGATACCTCTTGATTGGGGATGTGCTTTATTGACGCGGCGTGGATACCATCCTACGCCGATGCCTATCCCATAATGAGGCAGAACAAGTTCTCAATGACTGTCATAGCGGCGCTTGCGGAGGCCACTTCTCCGGTATGGCCACCGCTCAAAAGATCATTCGCGGCAGTTACTTTTGGCCATCATTATTCACCGATTGCATCACTGCAGTGAAACATTGCCAAAACTGCCAGCTTTTTTCCCCCAAAGAAAGAACCCCACCCGCCCCTCTTCATCCAGTTATCACTACCGGACCATTCTGCAAATGAGCCATCGACTTCCTCGATTGCAACCCCCCGTCAGCCGGCGGTCACAAACACATTGTTGTGGCTGTAGATTATTTCACAAAGTGGGTGGAAGCCATGCCAACCTACAATTGCAAGGCCGACACTGCAGCGCGCTTTTTCTTTAACCATGTTATTACTTGTTTCGGAGTACCAAAACAACTAGTCTCGGACCACGGCTCTCACTTCGAAGATGTTGTTTGGAGAGAATTATCAACCATGCTGAAATTTAAACACCATTTCTCTTCCGCCTACTATCCCCAAGGAAACGGCCAAGTCGAAGCGGTGAATAAAATTTTGAAAACCATCCTCCAACGCACTGTAGACAAGCACAAGTCAAATTGGCACCACATGCTCTTCCCGGCACTATGGGCTTACCGCACGTCTACCAAAACCCGCCACTGGTTTTACCCCTTTCCATCTAGTTCATGGTGTCGAATCTGTCCTCCCCATCGAGTGTCAGATTCCAGCCTTACATATGGCCGTTGAACTCCTACCGGACACTTCCCCAATTGAGCAACGCTTACTACTCCTAGAACACGCTGATGAAGATCTCCGCACAGCCCTTCAAAACATGGAAGCAGCGAAGCAACTATCAAAACTAAGTTACGACAAACACGTCCACCCAAGAACCTTTTCTGAGGGAGACCTTGTCCTTGCTTACGATCAAGCTCATGATAAAACAGGGAAGGGAAAGTTTGTGTCTATGTGGCAAGGCCCATACATCGTACACACTTGCCTCGGGCAAGGGGCATACATTTTGATCGATTCCGAAGGCAACCCCCTACGCAACCCATGAAACGGGTTGTACCTTAAGCGATTTTACCCTTAGTAGAATCTGATGGACGTCACCGTCCATTATTGTATAGTATTACTTTCTTTTTCTCACAAAAAATTCAAAATACCTAAATATTTGTTTTTTCTTTTCATGACCACAGATGGATCCTCTTCCACTCTGCTACGTTGGTTTCGCCGATGGTGCGAGCCGTTGGTCTCCCAATCTCGCCTCTGTAGCTTGGGTAATATATTCCCCGTCACATGAGTTAGTTCACATCGACGGAATATGTTTAGGTGCCGCCACCAACAACCAAGCTGAATACGATGCCGTGACCGGTCTCCTGGCCGCAGCTCTCCAAATGAGCATTCGTCACCTTAACATTTTCCTGGACTCACAGCTCCTAGTTTCCCAGCTCAACAATGATTACCAGGTACGCGACCCCTATCTTTTCCGAAATTTCTTGCCACTAAACTAATGATACGACAGTTTGAATCCATTTCATTCACACATGTCCCAAGAAATCTAAACAGTGTAGCAGACCATATGGCCAATAATATTCTTGACTGGCACACCAGTCGAAACATAGAGTAAAAACAACATACTGCATCCATATGCATAAACATGTGCCTCCACGGGCATATACGAAAACAACATACTGCATCCATATGCATAAACATGTGCCTCCACGGGCATATATGAAAACAAAATACTGCATCCACGTGCAAAACATGTGCCTCCACGGGCATATATAAAACAAAATACTACATCCACGTGCATAACATGTGCCTCCACGGGCATATACAAAATCAAAAAATGGCACATCCACATACATAACATATGCCTCCACGGGCGTATAAAAAGAGACAAAATGTGCATCCACGTGCATACACCATGATATACCCAAATATATATCCACATATATATATAACAAAAATCATGATAATCAACATGTCATAGGTGCCCTCAACACCAAATATACAAAATACATAAGCCGTACAAAAAGTGCTTCCCCATATGCTCATCAGCATTTGGTGGCAAATACATATCATCTAGTCATCAGGGTCTTTGGGCTCCTCTGGCGCCGCCTCCGCGGGTCCCGCCGGATCATGGCGAGCCTGAACTCTCCGCTCTACTGGCCCTGCTGGATCATCACGTAGACGGATCCTCCTATCAGCCGGCCCGGCCAGGTCAACCCGAGCACCATCCCTATGCTCTTCCACAAACACCGCTGTCCTCAACAAGAGAGACCGCCACTCACGCGGCGCGTCGAAGCAACGCTCCACAATCTCCCAGTCCAAGTCTCGCCATCCATCCTCGGGGAGTCCAGCTAGAATCATGTCAAAAGTCTGCCTGACACCCTCTATGGCATCATCCCGAGGGCCAACCCCTCCACCACGAGCCACAAAACCTCCACCACGTGGAGTCCGTACCGGTGCCGGAGGGTGAGCAACCACCAGCGCCCGACCCTGACGATGCACGTAGTCCGCCGGTGGTACAGGACCCACATCTGCACAATACAAGTAAACCATCATATACATGTCTAACTATAATCATAGACGATAAATCAAACAACACATGATATAATATAAAACACAAAACATACCGTCTAGACTCCAGGCCTGTCCTGGGGCACGAGGCATCTCTGGATCACCTTGGTAATCCATGCCGGCATAGGGATAGTCCTCAATCAGTAGGGGCATCTGCTCCCACTGCTCATAAAAATCCTCAGTAAAGAAACCGCGGACACCACCACCGCCACGGGGCATCATATGTCCCCACCACACCATGCGCGGCTCACTCACTAGGCCATCACGGATGGGCACCCGGGGTCGCAGCGTCGGCAACCGCTCGAAGAAAAAACAACATAGAAAAGAGGCATAACAGAACTCACCTCCCTCTCGAATGGCCTTGTCCAGATCTCTCCGGACACTAGCCAGAAACATCTGCCCCCAGGCATAATAAGTCCCCCGAAGAACAGAGTCCACCATCATCGTTTGTCCCCCAGACATACGATGTGGCGCAGCAGCACCCAATATCCGCAGAACACATGCTCCAACAACCCGCATATCCCACTCACGTAGGGATCGCAGACTAATAGAGTTGTTCTCCAAAACAGCATCATCAACACAGAAAGTATGGAGCAAATCCTCCATATCGACCCCTGGCGGGATCCTCGGTAGCAGATCTCCCACCTCTCCCAAAAGGGGCAACCCGGTAAGAAAATAGACATCCGTGAGAGTGATCTCTAACCTCTCACCCCCAATGATAAAAGCGCCCTCCGCCGGTACCCACCACCTCACAAATTTGTTCAGGAGCCGTCTCACTGAATGAATAGGTGGGATCTGAGCGAACTTCAAAAGTCCGCTCATAGCCAGAGTCTGCCTCACCCTCGGATCAGTCTGAATCTTCTCCATCAAATCATCATCAATTTCCCACTCTCTCCAGGTAGACTGAGGTCTCCTCAACATCCTGCCAGAAAACAGAAGAAATTTTTAGCCCCAGCACAAATTTTTTTCTAAAAAACACCATCGCGGCTTTTCCATCAAAAGCTGCGATGACCATCGCGGCTTTTCCATCAAAAGCCGCGATGATCATCGCGGCCTCCATGCAAAAACCCGCGATGAACATCGCGCATATTTTCCAGACAGTTGCGATGAACATCGCGACTATCTCCCATGAACTCGCGATGAATATCGCGGGTTCCTACCTCACAGTCGCGATGAACATCGCGACTGTCAGCCTAAAACCCGCGCAGTTCATCGCGGGAAAGGACTCGAAACCCACGATATTCCATGTTGGAGGGTCAACATGGAATTTCACGGCCTTCGGGGGCCCGCCGCAAACCAAAAAAGACATAATTGAAAAGGCTAAGGCCAATAGAGTTACCTGAAACTCGCAGAATCGAAAACCAACGATGAAATCTCCCAGAAGTCGAGAAATTGCTCTGAATGCTCTGCCAGACTTGCACGTCCTCTAGAATAAGGGGGTTGTCGTCGACAGAGGGAGACCTGCAACTAATAAGGCAATGATGTTTCCTTAATAGGAGCACGAGGTGGTAAACTGAAGTGTGAAAGTACTGATTGTAGTTGACATCTCTATGGGGATGGGAAGTAACTGGTCATAAAGCTGGTAGACTCAAACTTCCTTTGTTCAAAGCATGATGAAATGGTTGACCTGGTGGTATAGGAAACTGACTTGTAGGTGTGGGGATCATGACTTTTAGGGACTGAATATATGAATTGACTCTGGGTGGTCAAGCTGATGGGTGCCGTTGAGGGATTCTCAGGGTGACATACTGCAGAATGCTCTGAACAAAGGCGACCAAAAATGGGGAAGCTGCAATGTGAGTAGTTTTTTATTGTATTAGTTAGTTTATTTAATAGATCTTCCACCCTAGACAGTAGATCCATTGCTGTTCTAGATCTTGGCTCATTTCACTTCCATTAACAGCCGAAATTTTCAATTTTCGGCTTCGTTTTTCGGCTTCCGTGCACGGCTTTCGCCTCGCGGTTTTTTAGCCTAACAGTCACGTGGTCCATTGCGACTTTTCAGGTTTTTTCCGCGCAGTCCCCCCCGGCTTCGTAGCCTGTTTGAGCGCGGTTCATCGCGGCTTCTCGGTCATTTACCGCGCTGCACATCGCGACTGTGCGGCCCTTTTCCGCGCAGTTCACCGCGGCGTCGCGGCTTATTTGTGCGCTGCACATCGCGGCTTCGCGGACATTTTCCACGCTGCACATCGCGACAGTGCACCGAAAACCCGCGCGGTCCATCGCGACTGTGCAACAGAAACCCACGCGGTCCATCGCGGCTTTGCTATCAGAACCCGCGATGCTGATTTTTTCATTCGGCCGAATCGTCTAAAAAATTAATTTTTGACTATATTATCTGCCCACTTAGCTATTTTTGCAGTATCAAAAATTCTAGCATTATTTACAGCCATAGAAAAATTTTACTATTTCGAATGCACATGTGAAAGAGCCTTTTTAAAAATTTTCAAGAATTGAAAGAAGGATCTATTTTTGCATTTTATCTAGATTTAAAATTTTTTGTTGTTTGCTTCTTTAATATTTTGCCCATAGCAATTATTGAAAATGAAATCCATTTATTTCGGAAAGAAGTTATATTATTTGCTTTCCTGTTCAAAAGATCCTTTGTTTTTTGAATAGCCTTTACAAAGCATTTAAATTCCATTTATTGAAAAAGTCATTTATTTGTTTTACTATTTCAAAAAATCCTTTGTTTTTTGAATATTGTCTGTAAAGCATTTACTTTTTCAAAGTTCAATTTAGCATACCACACGTGCACTCACTCAAACACATAATTGAACAAAGCCTTAAAAGTTACCCTAATTTCAACCCACTTTTAACCCCACTTGGGGAACACTAAAAGAACTTTGTAGCTAGGTAGTATTGAGGGGATAGGTGTTCCAATAACACCCCTCAGTTATTACATCTGAGACATAGTTGTTGTCCTTTAGGGAGCTAAAATCTCTTAGTATTTATTGGCACGGTCACAACCGGTTTGTGGGAAGGCCTCTCCCCTAGGAGGGTTGAAGTCGCGAGGATGGTTCCGGAAGCCTGAGTGGAATACCGAAATCCATTCAGTAACCGAAGGGATACCATTCGCAGTTCTCGGGATATCCCTGTATTGGGATATTGTGATCAAGGACCAAACGGCAGATTTACCTTTTCTCGACGCGTCATGAACGGAGTATCCTAGTAGCCATTCTATAGGATTGATTACCCGGTGTCCCTCCCGGTAGGGGGATATCTAGCCTTGGACTCAGCACTCAATGTTGTCTGACTTGGATTTCATCACCTTGCAGAGAATATAGTTTGTTGATTCACAATACTTTTAGTTAGGTGTTTGCATGATTCAACCCACCGTTGGTCTAGTTACACCTATTTTTTCTAGAAGCTGTTTGCATGTTGGTACTCTGACCATTTGTTGCATCCCTCCACTTATTGTAGCACAACTACTAGAATAAGTGCCTTTTTTGAGGTTGATTTTTTGGCCTGAGAGCCTTCATTTTCACTCCCCCTCTTGCACCCTTGGTTGCATTAGGGTTTTGATTTTTTTTTATATATATATATCACCACCTGATACTTAAACATTTTTTACACAAAAACTCATTTCTCACCATTGAAAATTTTAGACGCTCTCGTCGTCTACGGGGAGAAATCCCAGAGTTCAGTTTTCTTGGCTCTCCACGTCACCGACGTAGAGCCTTATCCCTTGACTCGACACATCGTCGATCAACGATATGGTCATCCGATTCTGACACGCCTCATTTCACTTCTGATTCTGAGGCAGAATCCGAAAACCCCACTGCGTTATTCCCAACCAACCTTATGGATGGAACACCTTTTGACCCACTTTTACCAGCACCATTGGAGAGACATCCACAGACCCTGCTACTGCAGTGCCATCCATGGCAACACCCACCCCCCTAGGAATGCCTAATATGGGCAACACTCCATCTTTAGGAATGCCCAACTCAGGGCCTCCACCTGTTATAGGCATGCCTAACATAGGGGGCACTCCATCTTTAGGAATGCCCAATACGGGACCACCACCTGTTATGGGTATGCCCAACATGGGGGTTACACCCCCTTTGATTGCCACAACCCAGATTCCAGGAATCACCACTACTATTCCTAATCCAAGTGTAACGCATGTTGCACTTGGAGGTACTGGGCCATACCAGACCACACCTATTGGAGGACACATACCTTCAATACCGAGCATACCCATAGGCGCTACTGGACCCTTACATCATACCACCATGACTAGTCATGTCCCAATCCCTACCCCGCATACATCTGCTACCTTACCTTACAAGGCGAGTCTGAACTTACCAGACCTAGCCAGGCTCACCAATGACCCTATCAGACACGATCCTGCGTGGCCTCACATGCCCACCAAACTCCCCTCCGACGTCCCTAAGTTTGAGGGAAAGGCAGGTGAGGACCCCCAGAACCATATCATGTCTTTCCATCTATGGTGTTCTTCCAACTCGATAGTAGACGACTCTGTCTGCCTCCGTCTATTACAGCGCACCTTCACTGGCTCTGCGGCTAAGTGGTATATCGAGCAGCCCCATGGGACACATGCCACCTTTACCTCCCTTGCTTCGACCTTCCTGCAGTTCTTTCAGCTACCCGTCCGCTATGATGCAGGCATTGAGATCCTACTGTCTTGCAGACAGAACACGGCCACCCACATCACTGACCACATTCATGAGTGGCGTCGACGCCGAAGCCTCTGCAAAATCAAATTAGACGACCGTATCTTCCTAGATTGGTTCCTAAAATTCCTCCTCCCTCTCATTGCGAAGGATGTGGCATTCGAAAGACCCTAGTCTGAAGAAGAGGCCATCCTCAAATCCCAACAGTTTGATCTCATTTACGCCCAATCGGGTTATATGTATATCATTTTACCAGACGCCCCTCGTGGCGAGTCATCCCAACATGATGCACCGGGGGCATCACATGCCGCAGATGGCATCATTGGTCGTATGACCCCTCAACACCCAATATACAAAATACATAAGCCATACAAAAAGTGCTTCCCCATATGCTCATCATCATTTGGGGGCAAATACATATCATCTAGTCATCAGGGTCTCTGGGCTCCTCTGGCGCCGCCTCCGCGGGTCCCGCCGGATCATGGCGAGCCCGAACTCTCCGCTCTGCTGGCCCTGCTGGATCATCACGTAGACGGATCCTCCTATTAGCCGGCCCGGCCAGGTCAACCCGAGAACCATCCCTTTGCTCTGCCACAAACACCGCTGTCCTCAACAAGAGAGACCGCCATTCACGCGGCGCATCGAAGCAACGCTCCACAATCTCCTGGTCCAAGTCTCGCCATCCATCCTCGGGGAGTCCATCTAGAATCATGTCAAAAGTCTGCCTGAAACCCTCTATGGTATCATCCCGAGGGCCATCCCCTCCACCAAGAGCCGCAAAACCTCCACCACGTGGAGGCCGTACCGGTGCCGAAGGGTGAGCAACCACCAGCGCCCGACCCTGACGACGCACGTAGTCCGCCGCTGGTACAGGACCCACATCTGCACCATACAAGTAAACCATCATATACATGTCTAACTATAATCATAGACGATAAATCAAACAACACATGATATAATATAAAACACAAAACATACCGTCTAGACTCCAGGCCTGTCCTGGGGCACGAGGCATCTCTGGATCGCCTCGGTAATCCATGCCGGCATAGGGATAGTCCTCAATCAGTAGGGGCATCTGCTCCCACTGCTCATAAAAATCCTCCGTAAATAAACCACGGACACCACCACAGCCACGGGGCATCATATGTCCCCACTGCACCATGCGCGGCTCACTCACTAGGCCATCACGGATGGGCACCCGGGGTCGCAGCGTCGGCAACCGCTCGAAGAAAAAACAGCATAGAAAAGAGGCATAACAGAACTCACCTCCCTCTCGAATGGCCTTGTCCAGATCTCTCCGGACACCAGCCAGAAACATCTGCCCCCAGGCATAATAAGTCCCCTGAAGAACAGAGTCCACCATCATCGTTTGTCCCCCAGACATACGATGTGGCGCAGCAGCACCCAATATCCGCAGAACACATGCTCCAACAGCCCGCATATCCCACTCACGTAGGGATCGCAGACTAATGGAGTTGTTCTGCAAAACAACATCATCAACACAGAAAGTATGGAGCAAATCCTCCATATCGACCCCTAGCGGGATCCTCGGTAGCAGATCTCCCACCTCTCCCAAACGGGGCAACCCGGTAAGAAAATATACATCCGTGAGAGTGATCTCTAACCTCTCACCCCCAATGATAAAAGCGCCCTCCGCCGGTACCCACCAACTCACCAATTTGTTCAGGAGCCGTCTCACTGAATGAATAGTTGGGATCTGAGCGAACTTCAAAAGTCCTCTCACAGCCAGAGTCTGCCTCACCCCCGAATCAGTCTGAATCTTCTCCATCAAATCATCATCAATTTCCCGCTCTCGCCAGGTAGACTGAGGTCTCCTCAACATCCTGCCAGAAAACAGAAGAAATTTTTAGCCCCAGCACAAATTTTTTTCTAAAAAACACCATCGCGGCTTTTCCATCAAGAGCTGCGATGACCATCGCGGCTTTTCCATCAAAAGCCGCGATGATCATCTCGGCCGCCATGCAAAAACCCACGATGAACATCGCGCATATCTGCCAAAAAGTCGCGATGAACATCGCGACTATCTCCCATGAACTCGCGATGAACATCGCGGGTTCCTAACTCACAGTCGCGATGAACATCGCGACTGTCAACCTAAAACCCGCGCGGTTTATCGCGGGAAAGGACCCGAAACCCGCGATATTCCACATTGGAGGGTCAACATGGAATTTCACGGCCTTCGGGGGCCCGCCGCAAACCAAAAAAGACATAATTGAAAAGGCTAAGGCCAATAGAGTTACCTGAAACTCCCAGAATCGAAAACCAACAGTGAAATCTCCCAGAAATCGAGAAATTACTCTGACTGCTCTGCCAAACTCGCACGTAACAATGACACGTCATATGGGCCCCACGCCCTATTTATAGAAATTCCACCATTTTTCAAACCACCATTGCGGCATCATACGAAGTCCATTCTTCAAACTGCTAGTACCGTTGGAATCAGCACAGCGAGAACTCCATGCTAGTTCTTTCCTTTTCCTGTTTTCATGGGGTCCATTTTTAGACCATTTTTCGCCCCCCTGCGCCGCCTCGGTTTGCATGCCACATTGGCCGTTCTCCGTTTTTGACGTGTTATATATCGCCGGATTTAGTTTTCTGCGCTCTTAATGATGCTTGAGATCAATTCTCACTCTCACCTCTAGATTTTCTGGGCATTTTTTTCGTGCCCCCGCGTCGCCTCGGTTTGCGTGCCACTTTGGTCGTTCTCCGTTTTTGACATGTTTTATATCACCGGATTCAGTTTTACGTGCTCTTGATGATGCTTGAGATCATTTCTCGCTCTCATCCCCAGATTTTCTTAGCATTTTTCCCATGCCCCCTCGTCGCCTCGGGTTGCGTGCCACATCGGCCGTTCTCCGTTTTTGGCGTGTCATATATCACCGGATCCAGTTTTCCACACTCATGATGATGCTTGAGACCTTTTCTCACTCTCATCATGCACCTTGTTGTTCGGTGTAGTTTTACCCCTTTTTCGGGCCGAGCAATCCTTTTTACGAAAAAGGCACTTAGGGAGTTTCCGTTAAGCTCTTTTCTGACTCCTAAAACAATGAAAAGATCGCCGAGCAACCTTGCTTTCTTTCATGCTCGCTAAACGTATCTGAAAGGGCGTCTACCTGGTATAAGTTTACCCCTTTTTCGAACCTTGTAGACTAATTACGAAAAATGAATACTCTAGTCACACCGGCTAGAAGAGTTCTCCATTTGCATCATTTTATGCTTTTTCGGGCCTTGGAGACTAACTTACGAAAAAGAACACCAATAGAGTCAACTTACAGCTTTTAGACTCTCTAAACATGAAAGCAACCATGAGCATAAACCGTCCTGGGCTCATAAAATCCACAGGACAGCACCATTTCAGAGCACACTTTTATCCCTTCTTAGAGCTCATTAAAACTACGAAGAAGGACCTAATGGTGCTTCTTGGCGCCACGACAGATCACATCTACTCACATGGCAGCTTCCCCATTTTTGGTCACCTTTGTTCAGAGCATTCTGCAGTATGTCACCCTGAGAATCCCTCAATAGCACCCATCAGCTTGACCACCCAGAGTCAATTCATATATTCAGTCCCTAAAAGTCATGATCCCCACACCTACAAGTCAGTTCCCTATACTGCCAGGTCAACCATTTCATCATGCTTTGAACAAAGGAAGTTTGACTCTACCAGCTTTATGACCCAGTTACTTCCCATCCCCACAGAAATGTCAACTACAATCAGTACTTTCACACTTCAGTTTACCACCTCGTGCTCCTGTTAAGGAAACATCATTGCCTTATTAGTTGCAGGTCTCCCTCTGTCGACGACAACCCCCTTATTCCAGAGGATAGACCCAGAGGTCCCTACGTCTTGGACTCATCACCATTTAGGTGAGTGCCTACGGACCACTTTGAGACGAATCATCATTACTTCTCCGAGTGGTTGTTTCTCGCATGCTCGACTTCAACACCTTGATCGCATCGTCGAGAATCGCGTAGGGTTTGTATTCCTTCAGTTATTGGTCGAAGACCCCGGATTTCCCCTGACTCTAGCACATTTGAGAGTCTACCTATGGAAACAACTAGTTACTTTATATCCGGGTTGCGCATGGCGATAGTATTCGGAATCCATTCCATTAATATGCTTCCTCGAGTACCCAGATCAGTTCCAGTTCAGTCTACCATCGATTCAGCAGATCACCAGTTCCTCTGGGTCCACACTCAGCAGCACTGTTGTTATTTCAGAATATCAGTTCTTCCGCTCAGACATGGTCAGCCCAGCAGTACATCCTAGATTTGTGTCCCCTCCGGACCCTTATGATGTCACAGTGGTTCTCTATGTATCTTACAGGTCCCCCTTTCCGGGCCTTACAGTTAGTTTTTATATTTCTGGATACGAGCATGGGAATGCCCGCCTCGTCCATATATTCAGATTATTCCTCAGCCATTATTTGAGGCCATTTGTTATTATTGTTCTATATCTTGATACGAGCATGGGAATGCCCGCCTCGTCCATTATCAGATATCATACCTCATTCATATTGAGGCCATGTAATATTTTTTGTTTTTTGCAGCTTCCAAGGACCGTGGCTCCTGTCTCCAACCAGTCTCTTCTCTCCCCTACACCCCAGAAAAAAGGAAAAAAGAACTATGATGTCTATCGGCCATACGATGAGCTGCTGACCTCACACATCGGGTCCTTTCCCGCGATGAACCACGCGGGTTTTAGGCTGACAGTCGCGATGTTCATCGCGACTGTGAGGTAGGAACCCGCGATGTTCATCGCGAGTTCATGGTAGATAGTCGCGATGTTCATCGCGACTGTCTGGCAGATATGCGCAATGTTCATCGTGGGTTTTTGCATGGAGGCCGCGATGATCATCGCGGCTTTTGATGGAAAAGCCTCGATGGTCATCGCAGCTTTTGATGGAAAAGCCGCGATGGTGTTTTTTAGAAAAAAATTTGTGCTGGGGCTAAAAATTTCTTCTCTTTTTTGGCAGGATGTTGAGGAGACCTCAGTCTACCTGGCGAGAGCGGGAAATTGATGATGATTTGATGGAGAAGATTCAGACTGATCCGAGGGTGAGGCAGACTCTAGCTGTGAGCGGACTTTTGAAGTTCGCTCAGATCCCACCTATTCGTTCAGTGAAACGGCTCCTAAACAAATTGGTGAGTTGGTGGGTACTGGCGGAGGGCGCTTTTATAATTGGGGGTGAGAGGTTAGAGATCACTCTCACGGATGTCTATTTTCTTACCGGGTTGCCCCGTTTGGGAGAGGTGGGAGATCTACTACCGAGGATCCCGCCAGGGGTCGATATGGAGGATTTGCTCCAAACTTTCTGTGTTGATGATGCTGTTTTGCAGAACAGCTCTATTAGTCTGCGATCCCTACGTGAGTGGGATATGCGGGCTGTTGGAGCATGTGTTTTGCGGATATTGGGTGCTGCTGCGCCACATCGTATGTCTGGGGGACAAACGATGATGGTGGAATCTGTTCTTCGGGGGACTTATTATGCCTAGGGGCAGATGTTTCTGGCTGGTGTCCAGAGAGATCTGGACAAGGCCATTCGAGAGGGAGGTGAGTTCTGTTATGCCTCTTTTCTGACTCCTAAAACAATGAAAAGATCGCCGAGCAACCTTGCTTCCTTTCATGCTCGCTAAACGTATCTGAAAGGGCGTCTACCTAGTATAAGTTTACCCCTTTTTCGGACCTTGTAGACTAATTACGAAAAAGGAATACTCTAGTCACACCGGCTAGAAGAGTTCTCCATTTGCATCATTTTATGCTTTTTCGGGCCTTGGAGACTAACTTACGAAAAAGAACACCAATAGAGTCCACTTACAGCTTTTAGACTCTCTAAACATGAAAGCAACCATGAGCATAAGCCGTCCTGGGCTCATAAAATCCACAGGACAGTACCATTTCAGAGCACACTTTTATCCCTTCTTAGAGCTCATTAAAACTACAAAGAAGGACCTAATGGTGCTTCTTGGCGCCACAACAGATCACATCTACTAACATGGCAGCTTCCCCATTTTTGGTCGCCTTTGTTCAGAGCATTCTGCAGTATGTCACCCTGAGAATCCCTCAACAACACCCATCAGCTTGACCACCCAGAGTCAATTCATATATTCAGTCCCTAAAAGTCATGATCCCCACACCTACAAGTCAGTTCCCTATACTTCCAGGTCAACCATTTCATCATGCTTTGAACAAAGGAAGTTTGAGTCTACCAGCTTTATGACCCAGTTACTTCCCATCCCCACAGAGATGTCAACTACAATCAGTACTTTCACACTTCAGTTTACCACCTCATGCTCCTATTAAGGAAACATCATTGCCTTATTAGTTGCAGGTCTCCCTCTGTCGATGACAACCCCCTTATTCTAGAGGATAGACCCAGAGGTCCCTACGTCTTGGACTCATCACCATTTAGGTGAGTGCCTACGGACCACTTTGAGACGAATCATCATTCCTTCTCCGAGTGGTTGTTTCTCGCATGCTCGACTTCAACACCTTGATCGCATCGTCGAGAATCGTGTAGGGTTTGTATTCCTTCAGTTATTGGTCGAAGACCCCGGATTTCCCCTGACTCTAGCACATTTGAGAGTCTACCTATGGAAACAACTAGTTACTTTATATCAGGGTTGCGCATGGCGATAGTATTCGGAAGCCATTCCATTCATATGCTTCCTCGAGTACCCAGATCAGTTCCAGTTCAGTCTACCATTGATTCAGCAGATCCCCAGTTCCTCTGGGTCCACACTCAGCAGCACTGTTGTTATTTCAGAATATCAGTTCTTCCGCTCAGACATGGTCAGCCCAGCAGTACATCCTAGATTTTTGTCCCCTCCGGACCCTTATGATGTCATAGTGATTCTCTATGTATCTTACAGGTCCCCCTTTCCGGGCCTTACAGTTAGTTTTTATATTTCTGGATACGAGCATGGGAATGCCCGCCTCGTCCATATATTCAGATTATTCCTCAGCCATTATTTGAGGCCATTTGTTATTATTGTTCTATATCTTGATATGAGCATGGGAATGCCTGCCTCGTCCATTATCAGATATCATACCTCATTCATATTGAGGCCATGTAATATTTTTTGTTTTTTTGCAGCTTCCAAGGACCGTGGCTCCTGTCTCCAACCGGTCTCTTCTCTCCCCTACACCCCAGAAAAAAGGACAAAATAACTATGATGTCTATCGGTCATACGATGAGCTCCTGCCCTCACACATTAGGGGGCAATCTGTTAACACCTAAAAAGTGCTCACTAGCTCATTCCCTTATTCACATGACCCATTTGTCCACTTTTTCACCATCAGAGCCTCTAAAACCATCAAAAGGTCACCAAAAGACCTCAGTACACCCCTTTTTTTCCACCCAAAAATGAATATTTTCCTCAAAAAAGCATAAAAAACCCTCAAAAAGGGTCCAAAATTCCCAAAATATTAAAAAGGGAATAAAAATAATAAAATATTCAAAAAATGAAAAAGGAGGGAAAAGTACCTAAACCATGTTGGTCAATACCATTGGTTTCCACAAAACCACAATGGTATTCCCCACCACCAAAACCTATAAAAAGGTGGTAGGGGCTCCTCATTTCACATCCATCCATTATCTCATCCTCATGCTGCCGAAATCTCCCTTGAGCATTTTGGCCATTGAAAACCACATTGGAGAAGGAGACCTCTTGGAGCTTGGAGCTACTCATCTTGGGAGTTGCTCAACATCAACCTTCACCATTGAAGGTATTATCGCAAGCACTTGCCTGCCCCCCCATTTTTTCAATACAAAAAATTATTTCTTATGTTTCTTGTTCTTGTTTTTTTTGAAAGATTTTACATTATTTGCTTATATTCTTGCATAGATCCATGATTAGTTTTGTTTAGATTAGTTTGTTATTTGATTTTAATTGAAACTGTTGCTACTAGTTAGCAGGTGCCCATAGCACTAAGCCTGGTTGCAAAACCGGGCCAACAAAAGATCGGCCACTTTTTCTCCAAGTTCTATTTTTACAATTCCCACGTAAAAGAAGGGCAGAAAATCCTTCTTCTTCCCAATATTCTTTTAATTATAGCTTGAGACTGTAAGAAGGGTCGGTCGATCCTTCTTTGTCTTCACGATTCTGGATATCGTTCAATTTCTAGATAAAGGTTTTCACAATTGTCTACTAAACGATCCTTCTTCTCGGAAAACAGAAGTCTGTGCAAACAATTTTATATGGTATAACTTATCCGTACTTAGTATTATTCGTAGGTTTAATCCAGTTCCAAGGTGGCATCGTCCTGGCGGTTGGAAGGTAAACAGGAAGACCTATCATCTTTATTTTCTCAGGGTTTGGCGAATTCTTTCTCCCATGTCAAATGCAAGTAGCAATAAATTAGCTGATGTGCTGGGGGAATATGGCTGGGCATGTTAGTCTATACGAGTGCACAGTAGCCCTTTACTGGATGATGAAGAACCTTGTCGGTTTAGCCATCCCCGACAGACAAACCCCCGGAGAGGAAGCGACGCTGCCACTTATGGTGCAACGTAACCTGGAGGAGACTCATGCATTGAACTGAAAGCTGGATTTTATTCTCCAAGCAATGGAGCTATGGCCTCCCCCATATCATTCTTCATCTTCCAGCTTCCCCCATCCAGGGACCTCTCCTGATGCTCTTTACATTATCCATTGACGCTTGATCTTTAATCATTTTTCCAAACTGCAAGTCTTTTTATTAAGGGAGGGTCGGCTGTTAAGCTAGATTTTGTTTTCCTAAATGTATATCTTGTCTAACGGATAGGTAGTGATTTTTGTTGTTCCAAAGCTTCTGAGGATATAGGGATGGTTAGTTGAATGAAAGCATGTTATTTGTTTTGGTGATAATTGTCTACCACAAGGTTAATGATGCTGGAGTCTATTTGTTAGTAGTTAGATGGTCTGTTTTGATGAAGAAGTCTGACTCTCGGACATCTTGTTCCTTCTGTAACTCCTCTTTGATTTAATACAAAAACTTCTTACATACAAAAAAAAAGAAGGGGCAGCTGACCCTTCTTTTGCCCAGTATTGTATTCATAATAGTTCTAGAATGCAAGAAGGGTCGGTCAATCCATTTTTCTTTCGCCATTCTGGTTATCGGTGACTTGCTAGATATAGTTTTCCACAATTATCTCCTAAACGAACGTGCGGCCGATCCTTCTCTTTAGAAAATGGAGGTCGAGAGAAACATTTTTTTATGTTAGAACTTAGATGATGTCTAGGTCAAGTCCCTACTATTTATAACGGAAGTTGGAAGTCGGGAATTGTTGACATAGCCTTCGTAGATTAAATATATTTAAATTTATATCGTAAATGAAGGGTCGGCCAACCCTTGTTGTGCTCAATATTCTTCCCTTGTTCACAATTTTCGAAATACATGTATTGATGGCCTAGATTTCATAGATTAAATATATTTAAATTTAAATCGTAAATGAAGGGTCGACTGACCCTTGTTGTTCTCCATATTCTTACCTTGTTAACAATTTTCGAAATACATGAATTGACGGCCTAGCATTTGTAGGTTGAATATTTTTAATATTCCATGATAAATGAACGGGCGATAAAAGCTTCTTCTACCCAGTATTCTTTTCATAATCTTTCACGACTGCAAGAAGGGTCTTTCGATCCGTCTTGTGTTCACTTCTTCTACAAGAAGGTGTGACCGATCCTACCATTCGGAAAATTGCAAGTCTGGACAAACATTTTTTTATATATTATAATTTATGTTATATCTTTGTTTAAAATAAATATGATTGTTAATGTGCTGCTGTTATTTTATATTTCATAAAACGCTTCTTGATTGTATTTTGGTTCTGAACAATGTGTCCTGTTATTTTATATTTCAGATATCTTTTATGAAATAGATTTTGGTACTCAACAATGTGTGGACCTACTTTTGAATGGATTGAAAGTTGTTGAAGGAATCTATTTTCCAGAAAGAAAATGTTTGCATAATATCAAAATTAAGGACGGATGTATCATTGTAAATGTTACCAAGTCTTTAAATGCAAGTCTTCCATTGCCCTATCGATCAGAAGGTGCAGATACATTGTCAGAGGTAGCTGGTGGTTATATTCAATGGCCTGTATCTGAGATCGTTAACCAGGTTGGGTTTTCTCTTCGAGAGAATGAGGTGAATGATATACCAGCTTCTACTTCGACAAGTGTAGCACATATCATAACAACTGAGAATGAGGGGAATGCTATACCAGCTTCTACTTCGATGAGTGTAGCACATATCATAACAACTGAGAATAAATATTCTTTTATTATGAGAAAAGTTAAGTTGTTACATAAGTGTTCAGAAAGAAAGGATTGCATTTCCATAGGTGTTGTAACAAATGTGATTGGGAGTGATTTTGTTGGGGGAACATTTTTGGGTGACTTCAACTTTGTTATTCTGGTGGAAGAAGTTTTGTTTTCTTGTATGGAATGTTGTCCAGGGTTGAGCAATGGATCTTTTGTTGTATGGCCAATTAAGAGAATCATCGATTTTAATACAGAAACATTGCTTTCTTTTGCAAAAACTTTCAACAATAATCAATCTGAATCTACTTTGAAAGTATTAAGAGAAAATCACAATGAAAGGTTGTTGGGACGGACAGTTAATTTGATACATCAATGTTCTTTAAAGCCACAGTATGTTGCTCAGGGAATAGTGTCAAATGTTTTTGAGGGAGACATTATACAATTCAAAGCACTAGATGCTAGTGAGTTTGGTATTTTAGTTCTTAAAGTCTTCTGCAATTGCAAGGATTTTGGTGTATTTGAAGGATCCCTTATAATATGGCATGCAAACAATTTGCTTGACCTCGATAATGTTCATTTGGATGTTATATTAAAAAGAAAGCAGGCGAAGAAATGGTCAACTTTTGGAATGTTTTTGAAGAATGTCCTTTATAGATGGTCCTTCCAGGTACTCCTTGTTGTGAATATATAGATGTTGAAGGTAATGAAACAAGGCCATATAATTCTGTAAAGTGGCAAGCTGGAACTAAAATTTCTGAAAGAAATTCAAGATCGGTACCTTACAAGCCTGCAATAAATCTAGGTGCATTCCTTTCAAACATTGGCATCGAACATTGTTGCTCAAATCTTTGTATATCAAAAATTCCACATGTATCGATAGTTGAATGTGCGAATAAATTTGATAGTATGAATGGAAATTCAAAATGACAGTTTGTTATGAATTCTTTGGGATCAAATGCTCCTATGGCCAAAGAAGGAGATGACAGAAAAAGAAGCTTGTTTACAATGAGATTAGACACAATAGACATCTGTCAAAATGCATGGTATAAATGCCATCAGATAAAAAAAAACACTTTCTTCAATTATAAAAGAATGTTCATGAATGGTGATGTGAGAGCTGTGCATGGTAACAGTGGCTTGGAAAAATCCAGGGAAAACACTACTGCACTGGTAGCTACTATTAATAAAATTGTAGTAGAGAATTCAGACAAATATCCACATCTTACATGAATAATCAGTAAAGATGGAACAAGGAAAACCTTGAAATTATTGCCCGCTAATATGTCCCATGGTTTACTGTGAAAAATGGCTAATGATGAAATCACAGGAATCAGTTTGCCTCTAGTATCACAATCCTCCTTTAGCAAGGTGATGAGAGGAGATTTTCCAAATGTTAAAATTTCTAAATCAAACAACTTTGCAAGGTGTAATGAGTGCATTACAATACAGGATAGGATTAAGGGGACCACTGATGCAACTGAGGTGGAAAAGTTGCGAGCAACTCAGGATGCTCATAATAAATACGTCTCAAGTTGTCGCCATATCTATTATGCTCACAGGTCGGCTTCCTAGCAAAATCCAAAGACTTGTCTCAGTATTATTCATGAAAAAATGGATAAGTCAAATACTTCCATTCCAAGGATGGGTAAGAAGGCAGAAGCTTTTAGTAATGTTATGAATCTTCCCATATCATTGACTGGAATGTTGACCCATGGGCACCAGACTGGGGGTTTTGGTCATTTCAACCTCTCATTTTTAGAGATGGGATCGAATTTCACTGTGACATCCCTGGATAAATGCTTGAAGTGCCTGAAGAACCAGTGGGTGATAAGTATGGTGATTTGCTCTACAAAGGCGGAACATCTAAGCACCAATTGCATGATGCTCTATTGCAATTAGACTCATATGAAAAGTGTCCAATATACAAACAGGATGTAATGCAATATGATAATGTGTATTGATGGTAGTAATAAACGCATGCCAAATAGAAAATTACCATGCATATTGTTGTTGCAAATGGATAATTGTTCAGGCGATAACAAAAACTGCTTTGTATTTGAATTTTTATCTCTTTTAACAGCGAGGAGAGTGTTCGAGAAAGTTGAAGTTGGATTCCTCCCAATCAGACACACCCATGAAGACATAGAACTTTTGGCAGGTTATCAACAAAGCTAATGCGCAAGGATATATTTTATCTCCCGGAAATTATGGATGGAAATGCCAAGATCGTTGGTATCAAAAAATGCCAGTTTCTTAAATTTCAACTCATAGATGACATTCCAGTTATGCATTGGAAGGCATCACTTCGAGATGAAGATTGGTCGTCTCCTCTTAAACTCTGGCAGTCATTTCCAGATGGTAGAGCAGACTTGCGGGTGGGACAACCTAGGTTTATTAAATCTGCTATCAAAAAGTCCTTCGGACATTGACGAAATAAAAAAAAAAGGACTAGAAACATATATTTCATTCTGGAATGGAGGGGTTGATAAGTGAGGTGAACAATTTTGGTGTCCCAAGTTAAATTATTGGGAGGCTATACTTAATGCTTTGGACAGTCCCTTCGAGAGTGTTGATCAGTCATCGACTAAATTTTTGCCATCGACAAGCCATGATATTCATAGTGAACCTACAAGATCTGAACATGAAATTATGGATGCCTATTTGAAGGAAAATGTTCCTACTTTGCAGGATTTCTATGTTGGACCGCTACGCAACAAGCCTAGAGATGAATTCATTCCAAGAGTGGATGTTGTAAAGGGACAAATAGTCATTGTGCAATCACCAGACCCAGATTGTGCAATCTGGTTGGGTAAGGCAATTGGTGATGTTTATCAGGAGTCATATGCTAGTACTGTTGGGTCTTATAAAGTAGAAGTGCAATGGTTGAAGCCAACAGGAGTATCGAACGATCTGAAGGTATTTTACAGAAAATGATTAGATAGACAACAACAATGGGTTGTAGGTACAAAAGAAAATATGAAGATCGATGCAAATAACATCATATGGGCATGGTCACCAAGGCAAGGATGGGCAGGAGAAATAATTAGAATAAACGAGAAGGGCCTTGCAGCAGTCAAAGCACAAGGATTAAACATGGGGAATAGTGTTCAGAATGATGGATGTTCTCAAGGGTTGATAGTAGACAAAATTGGTTTCTAAATTTCCCTATGTGGCAGTTTTAAGCAACGAAATTGTTGTGTTTCTACATTTTCACTTGGTCAACAAAAAGTTGTATTTTTTCATTTTCATCAATAAAAGTTTTATAAAAGGAAAGATACAACTTATAGCCATTGGGATTGATAATGGATGGTTATTTGTTAGAAAAATGAATTTTTGATAAGTGTAGTCATTTGCGCACTAACTGTCATTAAGTGTTCTAATTAACACCTTAAATACTCGTTAATCGTGCTTAAGAATAATTAGCCTTTAAAAGTGGTTTATTCGTTGCACTTAAAATCAAGTAATTATCCTCAAAGTAACTACCGAAACACTAAAATATGATCCAATATACTCAAATTGCCAAATTCAGCGGTGCTCATAGGAGAAAATATTCTATACGAGCCAATATTATAATTAAACTATATTTCTAATACTCAATGTACCAAATCAAATATGCCACGTGTCACAATATGATCATTCCACATGTCACCTTGGGATACTAGATATCAACATTTAAACAACAAAACTTATAGACGTCTTGCTTCAAAGACTATACTGGCAAGTGGAAGTATTTTGAGAGAAAGAGCAGCCGCTCTTTCCCAAAGGTGTTCTATTGTTACGAGTCCCTCGTAGATGAAGGGTCGACCGACCCTTCTTATTCCAAATATTCTTTTCATAATAGTTTGACACTACAAGAAGGCTCGGTCGATCCTTCTTGTGTTCTCTATTATGGATATAGCCGAATTGTTGGATTAAGGTTTTCACAATTAACTATGAAAAGAAGGGGCGACCGATCCTTCTTGTCGGAAAACGGAAGTCGGGAGAAACCATTTTTATATGTTCAAACTTCCAAGGTGTTGTATTTTTAAAATTGCCTCCTAATTGAAAGGTCGGTCGATCCTTCGTATCCTTAATATTATTTTCATAATAGTTCAACAGTGCAAGAAGGGCTGCTCGACCCTTCTTACTCCAAATATTCTTTTAATAATAGTTCGCCACTGCAAGAAGGGTCGGTCGATCCTTCTTGTGTTCTCCATTATGGATATGGCCGAATTGTTGGATAAAGGTTTTCACAAATAACTACAAAACGAAGGGGCGGATGATCCTTCTTGTTGGGAAACGGAAGTAGGGAGAAACCATTTTTATATATTAAAACTACCAAGGTGTTCTATTTTTAAAATTTCCCCGTAGTTGAGAGGTCAGCTGACCCTTCTTATTCCAAATATTATTTTCCTAATAGTTCACCACTGAAGTTTAGCTTGCCCGTTTAGCTTGTCGGTGTTAGCACTAGCATTGTCCTAGATGAAACTGGGAGGTTAAATTTCTAAAAAGAATGGAGAATCATCTGGGTATCTATTCACGGCCTCAAGGGTGAAATGATCTAAATGTCAAGCCCAAAACTTTGCAAGGAGAATTAAATTGTAGAGGTCTTCCTCCAGTTACATGTTTGCGCAAATAAATGGTCTAGATCTTCAGTAGTGAAGATATACAGTCATGAGAAGGATTCACGAGAAAAGGGTAAGGTGTTTTAGACGGAGGGGGATGTTTAGCCAACGAGCATCTTAAGTAGCAGATCAATGGCCAATGGAGCAGATCGACGGTCGGGAACTACTTCTCCGATACGACATGCGTGGAGCAAACAAATTTTTGGATCTACAAACTTTTGGTAGAGGCCCACTGGGTTTGGACGATGCAGATCTGAGGAGGCCAAGATCTATGGTAGAGGTTTTGTTCATAGATCTAACTTGTATGAAATATCAACGCAAGCCAAATTCACAAATGTGTTAAAAGTCACACCGTTTGACGGCCAGGATTCATGCAAGATCCAAATCAATGGTGGGTGAATTCCTGTGGTTTTAACTGGCAGAAAAGGCGACATGTGGTGGGATTTGAGGCCACCAGGGATCATAGAGATAGAAACCAGTGACGAACCATGTTCCATAATGGATCAAGAAAATAGACGGCCATGGAAGCTTCCACGCCACAGGAGATGCAGGGGTGATAGCCAAGGATAAATAATATAAAAAACTCGCTTGCATGGAGAGTTGGATCCCATCTTTCCTATTTTGCATCTGAAAGCGATAGGAGTAAGCTGTGAAGAGACAGACAAGTCAACCAGGGGCCCAAACCAACCTTAAGTAAAATAGGTAGGTTCTCTGCTCTACAGTGAACTATTAAATGGTTGAATTGAGTGATAGAGATCCAACGATCGAGATTTGAAAAAGGAAAATGATCAGACGGCACATGTAAAGAAGTTATCACTCAGATGATTTGTCCAAGGAAGTGAGGGATGGCACAACCAAATTACTGAAACTCATTGAAAAAGAAGCTAGCTGGGAGAAGGAAAAAATGAGCCTAAGAAATCAAATTGATGATTTGAAAAATAAATTATCAAATTTGAGTCAATAGAAAACAAGTATAAGTCAGACTGGAGATGGAAATG
This sequence comes from Larix kaempferi, assembly GCA_027924585.1. NCBI lineage: Eukaryota > Viridiplantae > Streptophyta > Pinopsida > Pinales > Pinaceae > Larix > Larix kaempferi. The sequence goes on along the minus strand of BSBM01000852.1, from coordinate 40,640 downwards.
ATGCTGATAGTCTTCTACAGGCTATGTCCCAAGTAAGTTTAAAAGATGTTGAAATTAAGGAGTTAAGAGAAGAGGCTCAAAGGATGAAAGAAGAAAATGACAAGAAAGATGAAGAAACAAAATCTTGGCAAGAAAAATATAAAGAATTTATTGAAACCAACTTGAAAGTAGCCGTTGGGTTCTACATCAAATGAGGATTTTGAAGTATTTTTATTCAAAAGAAATTTGTAATATTGTTTGTGGCTTTGACTCAAATGACATTTGGCATGTTTAATTAAGTTATTTCAGTTTTTAGTTAAAAGACATTTTGTATAAAAGACATTATGAATTACTTTGAAAGGGTTGGAAACTTTTTGGAGAGACAAGAATTTTGTATCAAGTTGATATATTTGAATATAAAGAGCCACACAGGAAATAACTCATCTTTACAGAATCAATGATTCATGTGTTGATCTTGTTTACAGTCGACTGTATTTTTCTCTTGTTAAAATTGATAGTGTATTCATCTGTAACTTTGTGCCCATTATTGATGGAATGTCTATGTTTCTTTCTAAATCACCTGCAAAAATCTTTGACTGTAATCTGACAACTACCTTGCCTCTGTGAAAATTCTTATGGTGGTTTATCTGCTGGTATATAAATTGTTTAGTTTTCGACTCCATGCCCAATGATTCTTACTTGAAATTTCAACCAGTCTGTTTACTTCTTCTCTTATGTGAATATTTCTCACTGTTTAATTCATACTGTTATGCTTTTTCATGGCTTGATAAGTGTTGTATCGGGACAAAATTCATAAATATTATGCTTGTTGCTTTGCAAAGCACTGTCATGTTTAATCATATTTGTAATCAATAATCCATACATTGATCTACAGTTTGGATTTGTCTTTACTCATGATCTATGTGTCTTTTATATTTTAAGTGAATTTAGTCATTAAAACATTTATCTATTTTTGCAAATGATTAACATAAATTAATAAATTCATGTTAATTTTTCAATTAGCATTCCAGCTATAGGGTGATTGTGTTGTGGTTAAAACTGCATTAGTAACCTCACTATACTCAATGTGCCAAATCAAATAAAAATAGTAACTTCCGTATACTCAAAGTGCAAAATTAAAAATGCCACATGTCGCAATATGATCATTCCACGTGTCACCCTAGGATACTAGATATCAACATTTTAACAACAAAATTTATAGACGTTTTGCTTTAAAGACTTGGCTGGCAAGTGGAAATATTCTCATTTATCCAAGGTGTTCTATTGTTACAATTCCCTCCTAAAAGAAGGGTCGGCCGACCCTTCTTATTCCTAATACTCTTTTCATAATAGTTCGACAGTGCAAGAAGGGTCGGTCGATCCTTCCTGTATTATCCATTATGGATATAGTTGAATTGATGGATAAAGGTTTTGACAATTAACTACGAAAAGAAGGAGCAACCGATCCTTCTTGTCATAAAACGGAAGTAGGGATAAACCATTTTTATATGATATAACTTCCAAGGTGTTCTATTTTTACAATTCCCTCGTAATTGAAGGGTTGGCCGACCCTTCTTATTCCCCATATTATTTTTATAATAGTTCAACATTACAAGAATGGGTCGCTCGACCCTTCTTATTACCAATATTCTTTTCATAATATTTCGACATTGCAAGAAGGGTCGGTCATTTCTTCTTGTGTTCTCCATTATGGATATAGCTGAATTGTTGGATAAAGGTTTTCATAGTTAACTTCGAAAATAAGGGGCGGTCAATCCTTCTTTTCGTAAAATAGAAGTCAGGACAAACTATTTTTATATTTTATAACTTCCAAGGTGTTCTATTTTATAATTCACTCAAAATTGAAGGGTCGGCCGACTATTCTTTTTCCCAATATTATTTTCATAATTGTTTAACACTGCAAGAAGGGTCGGTCGATCCTTCTTTTATTCTCCATTATGGATATAGCTAAATTGCTGGATAAATGTTTTCACAATTAACTACGAAAAGAAGGGGCAGTTGATCCTTCATGTCGGAAAACGGAAGTACAATTGACTTGATATTCAAACAATGAATAACTATTTTAGACATTGATTTTTTATTTTATAACATAGCCGATTGACTTGATATTCAAACAATGACTGAATATCTTAAACATTGATTTTTTCACCTTAAAATTTTGAACATTTACAAATGAAAACTAAAAACTAAAATCTTCAAATATACAATTGCATTTTTTTATTGGAAATTCACTTTTCAAATCAGAAATTGCATTTTTTGATTTTAAATTCAACTTCACAATAATTTAAAGTCACTAAATGTTTTAGATTCTCCTTATGCTTAATCAGATCATCTACTTTGAAGGAGTAATAAAAGACTAAACTTTTATTGGAGCTTCGACTTGTAGACTTAGAAGCACTCGACTCATTCCAGACATGAAGGACTATACTAAAACAACATTCGATGACTGCTGCAAGTGTCTTTGAAAGAATAAAACCAAATCATTCACTGAATACATCATACCTCCTGCATAAGGTGGTAGTATAAGTTAAACTTCAAAAAGTGTTGAAAATCACATAGTCATCCAAGGATTCGAATTTCAATCCCATTAACTTGGACTAGTTACTCATGGATGCAGGCTGGAGAAACTTTAGAAAGCCTCCTTCCCTGATGATTTTCCCAACTTCAGCTACAAAGGGAATATTCTTGCAAAGGCTGGTAAGCTCTCCGGGCCAGATGTAGTTATTTGTTGATGAATAGTGTAAAAAATGTGTGATGGTGATAACAAGTTTACTGTCTGTTAAGTCTGATACTACATCATCTGAGAGTCGCTCAACAAACTTTGAGATAGAATGATGATTCAACCACTTGGCGCAGTTAGAAGAAGCTGACAACATGGTATGGAGGCACAAACATTTGAATATTAGCAAGCGGATAGCCTAGACAGGACAATATTGCATCTCTCTTGAATACCTGCATAGTCCTGCCTTCTACTTCAGCTGCTTCTTCTCCCTATTTTCCCTCCTCGTTGCATAGCGATCAATTATTGAAGGAAGAGTGATGGAAAGAAGATGGACGAAAATGTGATTGGTGCCACAGAACATAATGAGAAATCCATGTATTGGGACTTCCATAGTGCTCGAAATGCCCATATATCGTGGTGTATTAGGACTTCAAGAGAGCTGGAATCCTTCTACTTGGCGCAGTTAGAAGAAGCTAACAGCATGGTCTGGTACTAAAACAACATTCAAAGACTGTTGATGGGATTTCCCTCTCATCATATCCCTTCATTTCTACTTTTATCACCCGAAGATTGGCAAATGGATAGCCTAGACACGGTGGTATTGCATCTCTCTCGAATACCTACATAGCAAACAAATAACTGTTTATAAAAAAAACCATTTCCAAGAAAGGAAAAAATAATCATTTTAATGCAGTCAACGCATGAGCACACATATCATCATGCACAATAAAAACATAGAAACTATTCCTAAATTGCCAAGTGCACCATAACAGGGGATGGCTAGACAGTTGGTATGGGCATCCCACTTGGATGGGTTAGCTCCTGCTCCTAACACCGTAGTCAGTGGAAGCAAAGGCATTCAAGCAATGGAATAAACTTTGCAAATGATAAGCAAACACTTAAATTAGACGTGTGTATAATAATGAATACAAAATTTCTTTCTTACCGAGAAAAACCTTTTGCGGATATGTAGTCTTTCAAGGAAGTTGCTCCAATAAGTTGAGAAGAGAAAGAGGCTTTGGAATATGGATATCAAGATTCTTCAATGATTTCAAGCTACCTGGTATTATCACAAATTTCTTTGCAGGAAAATGGTGCATTAGATGCATTATATGAGAACATTTCTTTTCATAGCTATAAGATTCTGGCAGTTCACAGTTAAAGCCTCTATTTCAGCATCCCATTACACATATTAAGTGTGCAATGTTGGGAGAGGAAATAATAGGCTTCCGTAGTCCATAACAATAGATTAGCTCAAGCTTCTGAAGAAGAGGGAAATGAGAAATAAAGCGAGCTAAAGAGTCATCTGCCAAAGCGAGCTAACAACACCCCATTGTCTCTTAGACCATTTTCATGAATTGAAACAAGAGTAAGAAGAAGCTGATAGCATGGTCTGGTACTAAAACAAGATTCGATGACTGCTGCAAGTGTTAACGACTGCAACAACACATTTTGTCTTAGAGAAGAAAGCTAGGAACTTAATGACGAGTCCATGTATTGGGACTTCGACAGTGCTAATCTCCCTATGTACCCTCCTCGTTGCAGGAACTTAATGACAAATCCATACATACCCAGGTATTTTCAAGGTATCCGACTTTGATATGCTCATATATCATGAGCAGAACTGGGGAGCGATCACAAGACTCAAGGCGAACAAACTAAAAAATTCCACGGTGAACAAACTGAAAAATTCCATTTCAGTTTGCTGTGAGTGGCCACTATGTTGATGGATTAGCCTATATATAGTGAGTGGCCATTGTGTTAATGGATTGAATGGGATGGGAGTATGGGACAGATGGGGAATGGTAATTATGACAGTATGGAGGGATCATGGTGGTCAAAGATATCATCCATAGTGACTACAGATTTTGCTGGAGTAATCGTACACGTATCACTCCAATCGATTCCTTGAAAATCCAACGGCCAACATGCCTAATGCTAGCGCATTAAATGGTCTACTCGTGTGAATAATCTCATCATGCTTTCAGTCCACATAATGTTTATGTCTTGTCACCAAAACAGTCTCTCGATGGGGTCAATGGTAATTATCACAGTATGGCGGGATCATAGATATCATCTATAACGACTATAGATTTTGCTGGAGTAATCGTACACTTATTACTCTAATCGATTCCTTGAAAATCCTATGGCCAACATGTTTGATACCATTAATGTCCTTAATATTCATTTAAAAAATCTTTGAAATAATTTTAAAATCAGATATGCCACGTGTCACAATATAAGAGTTCCACATGTCTCAAATTTATAGAATTTTTGCTTCAATTTTTACCATTCCCTCGTAGATGAAAGGTCGGCCGACCCTTCTTATTCCCAATATGCTTTTAATAATAGTTTGACACTGCAAGAAGGGTCGGTCAATCCTTCTTGAGTTCTCCAATATGGATATAGCTTAATTTCTCGATAAAGGTTTTCACAAATAACTGTGAAAAGAAGGGGCCGTCGATCCTTCTTGTCGACAAACAAGGATCGAAAACAAAATTACTCAAAAACCATTTTTATATGTTATAACTTTCCAACTGTTCTCCTTTTACAATTCCCTCGTAATTGAAGGGTCGGCCGACCCATCTTATTCCCAATATTATTTTTATAATAGTTCGACACTACAAAAAGGGTTGAGCGACCCTTCTTATTCCTAATATTATTTTCATAATAGTTCGACACTGCAAGAAGGGTCGGTTGATCCTTCTTGTGTTCTCCCTTTTATGATATTTCATTCTATTTAAAAAAAGAAAAAAAGAAATAATGCTTTGATTTAAAAATAACAAAAAGAAAGAATGTTTCTATTTAAAATAAAACAAAAAGAAAGAATGTTTCTATTAAAAAATGAAATAAGAATGATTCTATTTAAAAAAATAGAATAGTTTTCGTATAATGCTACTATAATGATACTAATGTAAATGTGTAAAGTTACTTTTTTACAATTACTTGAAAAATTAAACTTCAGTTCGACAAACATTATGGACCACCAAGGAGCAGGAGGAGAATATAACATGTGGTCGTCGCAGAGTCTCTCGTGCTCATAAGAGGTTTGGTGGATTAAACAATTGAAACTATGGTCAGTCCTATGTCTGACCTCTTCTCTCAGTTCAATGGTGAGCCTTGATGACGGAATGATGTTCCTAAGGTCTAGTGTGGAAGACTTCAAAAAACGCCTGCTAAAGGCTTATGAGCTAGTCTGCTTGGGCATCAAAGCACACAGCGAGTCAGCCGACAACATGCGGTATATCTCTCAACAATTAACCTGTTACGACTCCAGAATGGATGATCTGGAATGCAATCATATTGAACTTATGGGGACAATGGATTTTACAAAGGATGAAATTTTGAAGATGGCCAGGATGTCACAGTGCAGCCACTGCCAAGAATCCCCCTCTGCGGATAGGATAATTGCTGAGTCTACCTCACTTCAGCGACATAATTTTTTGTAGAAGAGATCCCTACTTGGATTAGTTTTTACATCAATTTTGGAATTTTTTTTGCATCAGCTTGTTAAATTTATAGAGCCGTACTAGGAAAGCTATTCATGCTCCTAGGCTCTCCTCTTTGTAATGAATGGCTGTGCACAACCTTCTGAATAAATCGATCTATATGCTTCAATATAATTATAGAGAAGTATTTTATAGAAAAATATGGTCAAATGATGAATATATCTTTCTGAATATAACTCATTGTATTTTACATATTAAGAACAAATGCATTTTACATATTAAGAACAAAAGTATTTTATGTATAAAGAACAAACATTTACAACCGAAAACCAGAATGGTCAAATAATGGAAAAATAATAAGGCTAGGCCAGCATTTCATGTATAACCAGAATGGCAAATAATCGAAAAATACTAAGCACAAGAAGGGTCAGCCAACCCTTCCTTTAGCAGATAATTGAGAACACCGGTATCTAGCAATTCACCTGTATCCAGAATGGTGAGCACAAGAAGGATCGAACGACCATTCTTGTAGTCTAGAACTAGTATGGAAATAATATTGGGAAAATCGCATGAATGGGGGGGACCATCGAAGGAGAGAACTAGAGACACTCTATACTTGGAGACTAGTAATGTTTTACAATGTTTAAAGAATTTTAGTTAGTTTCTATTTTACTTTATTTTGTTATGTGTATCAAGATTCCTTGATTCATTTCGGTTTTTCATACATACATCTAATAACTCTGTTTTGTATTGTTATATCATAAAACATATAAATGTGTGTGCTTGATTTATCATTCATTTGATTTTTATGCAGGTTATGCATCACTCAATTTCTTTACTTGATTCATATAGTTTCACATTCTACAATAACAACGCATTCATTATCGTGATAATTTAATTTGATAATTAGCTCATCGTTGACATGATAGTCACATTCTTTTTAATCCTTTGAATAAAATAACACAGGAATATTTACTCTTGAAAATATGAATCAACTCTGCTTGGGAATATTTATTCAAAATTGAAGGGCTCAATACAAAACGAGTATCTCTTCACGAGTTCCAACACTCAATACATTGCCAAAAATGAACATCTAATCCTTTGAATAAAATAACACCGGAAGCTTTATAGATTGTAAAACCTCTTGAGATAAAACCCTTACTGCTTCATAACTAAAAATAGAAATTTATAAACTAACTATTACATTCCATTTCAGTCAAAATTTATATAATTTCCAAAATTTCTCAGAATATAACATTCGATATCTTTCTATTGGCTATAGCTGTTGACAGGGCTTCTTTCTAGAATAGTAGTCTTCAAGTGTGCAAGGTGTACTTCATTTTCCCATATATCTCCACTGTCTTCCATTGCTCTATAGAAGGTACCTCATAACTAGTCATCTCCTCGACCAGAACTTTCATCTCTATGTGCTCTGCAATGGAAGTTGGAGGAATCTTTTTAGTTATCATGGCCAACTGGTTTAGAATTTCAAAATCAAAGGAGAGTTTCTTCAGTAGAATTTTCCCTGTTAGAACATGAGTCAAACCTTGAAATTGCTCATGGTTCCTCCTGATGTTATATAGTAAATCCTTATAATTGTCCCGGGAAATTAACTCATTATGTTCATCCCAAAAAGAAGGCAATCCCTTTTGTATTACCTTCTCAAATCCCTTTTTGGACACTTCCACCTGTTCCTTCATTTGTCCTGCACTAGCCTGAACATTCTCTATGTGAGAATGTTTTCTAAGCACTCCCTTAGCCCAAGTTATGATTGTTACCCTATTTTCGACAGCCATTGATTTCAGATCACCTTCTATCAGAGTATTTAAGAAACTTATGGTACCCTGGGCTGTATCTTTTGGTATCTTATCTAAAACTTCTCTCATTGCTTTACAGCTTTGTAAGCTATCATTTGCTATGGCTTCCTTTGTCTTCAAAAAATATAAATAAGGCCTCAATTTTGCAGCCTCATTGATGATTGAATCCCAAATCCAATGTTTTTCACCTTGTAATGCCAGTTGTCCTGTCACTTGGCCTATCATCCCCTGATTTCTGCCTACCAAATCTTTATTGTTTTTTGTCAACTCTTTTATTTCATTTTCCTTTTTCTGATTTTCCTCTTATAGTCTTTTTTTTCTTCTTTTAGTTCTATGATCTCCACCTCTTTCAAGCTAACTTGGGACATAGCTTGAACTATATCATCTGTGCTTGCTTCTTTGTTTCCTTGATCTGTTCCTTGGTTCTCCTATGCTGTATTTTCCAATTTTGCCTTTAGATCTTCAATTCTAGTCTTAAGACTTGATCTATCTTTCTCCCAACTTTCCTCTTTTTCCTCAGACTCAAGCAATTTAGCAATACAGTCATCCAATTCTCGAGATAAAGTTTCTTTTTCTCGTTCCAACATAGTTAATTCAGAGGCTTGAATTATCCGTGTTGCTGGAATTCTAACCTTTTGCTAAAGTAATTGGATATTCTTTTCTTTCTCAGCTAAAATATTTTTAATTGCCTCCCCTCTATTTGGTTCATCATTAATCTTCACCAAGTCATCTTTCAATCTTCTTATTTGCAGCTGATAAGCTTTGTTCTCTGTTTTCTCTTAGCTCAACTGGATTTGCAGCCTGTTCACTGTTTTCTGTAATTTTTCCACTGTTAAAGTAGTTTTCATCATATCAACATAAATCACCTCTCCAGTCTATCTGTGTAGGTGAATTTTATCAGGGACTATCTTCTGCAAATTCAATTTCATTTCTGTGACCTTATCATCAGACGATATGGCCAAATTCAAAGTATTTTTTGTCTGGATCTCTGCTAGTCATCAGAGTAATTTCTGAATCAACAACATTTCTGACTTCTGGAAACAACTTATGCATTGCTTCTACTGTTGTTTGTCTGTCTTTTCCATATCTTACACATATTTCATCTCTTGAATGAAATTTACTAGAATCACCTACAGCTCTTGCCTCATCAAATTCATATTCCTATACTTGAATACCTGGCCCTTGGTATTTTTCTTTCTTCATTCCCTTTTCTTTGTCATATACAACTACTTCATCTTGCTGGCTTGATTTTAATCTTTTGGCTTCTCTTTCTTCCTCCACCTGCATATCAGTACTTTCATAAAACTTCTTTTACTTGTTGCTTCAACCTTTCCTGGGGTAGGTACCATCTCAGGTACCAACACAGATGAAACTTTATCCAAGGTAGAAGGATTAGCATGTGAACTTCCCGAAACTTCCATGTCTAATTCATATTGTAGTAAAGTTGCCATCTTCACCAATCCTTCAACCTCTTGGTGATCAAAGGCTTTATTTTTGTTCTCTTTCCTTCTATCAGAAATAACATGACAAGGATCATAATTAATAGTTGTCACTTTCCTAAAACTCATTGCTTCTAAATGTTTTTGTAGAAAAGAGAGAGCATTCTTGTTCTTGATGATAAAAGGGCCAATTTTTAAAGGGAACTTTATATCTGTAGCTTTCTTGAAAAGCAGAAAATGGTCATTTTCTACTGTCAATTTTTGTCTGATAAAATCCAAAGCAAAAACTGTTGGAGTCAAAAAGGCTGGTAGAATAAAGGGTTCCTTAACAAATCTATAAAGTCTGATTACTGTATCTTTCTCCCTAAAAACCAGTCTCCAATTGCGTTTTTTGGGCTTAATTGCATTAGGGTCTTCATCGCTGATAATACTCCGGGAAAATTTTATCCAAACATCAATCTGTATGCTTATGATAAAATAAAATTCATAAAATTAAACATATTGTTTTCCATTGTTTCTGAAAAAACAGACCGTGGGAAATGTAAATCTTTTTGACTGCTAAACAGGAATCTGAAAAGTCTCGAGGTGTGGAAATTCATTAACTGAGAGTGGATGTTCCGAGCCAAGAATTCAACAAATTTAAGGTAGGGTACTTGACTGTAATCCATTTCTGGTTTAGCAACGCTTAATCTAAAAAGAAAACTTAACTGGACCTCTGTGACCATGGAATCATCATCAAACCCTAAAAACTGTGAAATGAGTGACAAAACTAACAGTGAATTTTCATCAAAGAAATTAATGTCAAGTGGATAGGGGGTGTTATCAATGGCAAGGCCAGGTTTCAGACAACTGGTCATGAAGGTTTGTTTGGTCTCAGCGGATGACTCTTTGTACTGGCTAACTAGGGCTTCTTCGGAAAAATATTCCTGGTCGTGGGAGGAAAACGGGGGTACTCCTAGAGCTTTCCTAAATGTAGAGGCATTTACATGGAAAAGAATTTTCTTTTGTGATGAATTCATAATGACTCTTTGACGCTGAGAATAATTTACTGCACACCACGAAACGAATTCCGGAAACCTTGAAGGTTGTTCAGGACATAAATGGATAAAACGAGACTTATAAACATTGTGCACATCCAAATTTTGTTTATATAAACCCTCCAACTTGATTTTGATTTCTGAAACAGAGAATTTAACCATTATGGGGTCACGAATGTCACTATCTCTATCCATTAGGGTTTCTCCTATCCTCATAGTTTCAACGTTCTGACATATGGTTTGACTACTTCCTTCCATTATGTAAACAATTCTACTTACTTTCACGAGTTACGAAGACCTACCTGGCACAGACATGTTGAATAAACTATGCTCTGTCGCTTTCAAGCAGCATAGACATGTTCTAATCCTCCGTCGTTCGCAACAAAAAAGTCAAATTTTGACGTGCCCTTCTCTTATACACCACCGAAGGTGGTTTTGCAACGCGGGATGGTGGTTTTCCTTACCACTTTCTCTGTTTGCGGAATTATGTGGAGACGACACGTGTATAGTGGTATGGTATTTCGCAGTGGTATCAACATATTTATTAATTCCGTCGGCTTAATTCTGGGTCGTAAGATTAAGACAAGTCGATGGTTGAGATCTAATCTGGGGAATGTGGAAGACGAGTTGCGGGGGTTTAATTGTTATGAAATATATACAACGTTCCTGTAATCCGCAATCCGCAATCCTGAAACCATGAATTATGGTGGGCATTCTCTTAGAGCAGTTTTGACTACTTTTTCCATACTTTGTCAATTTCCAAAGTTTCACAAACTTGCCATACTTTTACAGAATGATGTCAGATAGCACCGGAATACCATCATGTGTCTTTCTAGCCTCATCAGACATCCCATTTCATCATAGATGACATGTCATCAATTCCTATCGTGTGAGATTTTGGTCTGCCAAAATAGAGATCAATTCATGTATAACGAGAATGGCCAAGACTGGAAAAATATAAATCAGAAGAAGGGTCAGCCGCCCCTTCGTTTAGTATATAATTGTGAATACAAGAAGGATTGCACTTCACCTGTATCCAGACTGGTGAAGACAAGAAGGATCGCATGACCCTTCTGGCATTCTAGAACTAGTATGAAAATAATAGTGGGTAGAAGAAGGTTGGCCTCCCCTTCATTTATGAGGGGATTGTGCAAATATATGACCTACGAAGTATAGGCTGTCAATTAATGTATATCCTGAATGGTGAAGATTGCTTAAATATTAACCACGAGAAGGGTCATCCGACCCTTAATTAAGGTTGGAAAAATTGGCGAAAATGACCCCTGATAAAAACTCACTGTAAAATCAACAGAGTAGGTAATTTTCGAAGATAAAAAATAATAAAAGGAAACAGAAACAAAATCCACATATTTATTAATTCCATCGGGTTAAATTTGGGCCGTAACATTAAGACAAGTGGACAATTGAGATATAATCTGGGGAAGGCTTCAACGAGCTGCGGGGGTTTAATGGTTTGGAAATGTATACAATGTTCCCGCAATCCGCAACTGCGGGTTGCGGGACTATGATTCAAAATAAAAACAAACCAAAGTTTCCGCAATCCGCAATCTACATTGTGGGTTGTAGAAACACATGTCGCAAATTCATTATTCAAACAGTTCCCGCAATCCGCAATCATGTATAACTAGATAGCCACTTCAAAAATCTATAGCATGATATAATATTGGCGCACAAATTTTTGAAAAACCATGAATTATGGTGGGCATTCTATCATAGCAGTTTTTACTACTTTTTCCATACTTTGTCAATTTCCAAAGTTTCACAAATTTTCCATACTTTTTGAGAATGATGTCAGATTGCAACACTGACTAAATGATACACCAGAACACCATCATGTGTCTTTCCAGCCTCATTACACAGTCCATGTCATCATAGATGCTATGTCATCATTCATGCCATGTCATCATACATGCCATGTCATATCTTCCTATGGCGTCAATTCTCTCTTTGAGGCTCACACATGTGATATTTTGGCCTTCCAAAATAGAGATCAAATCATGTATAACCAGAATGGTCAAGACTGGAAAAATATAAATCACAAGAAGGGTCAGCCGACCTTTCTGGCAGTCTAAAACTAGTTTGAAAATAATATTGGGCACACGAAGGGTCGGCTGGCCTTTCTAGCAGTCCACAACTAGTATGAAAATAATATTGGGCACACGAAGGGTCGGTCGCCCTTTCATTTATGAGGGAATTGTGCAAATATTCAACCGACGAAGTATAGGCTACCAATTCATGTATATCCTAAATGGTGAAGACTGCAAAAATACTAAGCACAAGAAGGGTCAGTCGACCCTTAATTTAAAAGACAAATGAAAAACAATTAATCTTCGAAGGTTGGGACAACATTTCCCCACTACTGACTTCCACAGTATATGGTAGGGAAGGGGACATTGCCTATGTTATAACATGTAAACAATATTTATCCCGACTTTCGACTGACGACAAGAAGGATCGTCCGCCCCTTCATTTAGTAGATAATTCTGAACACTAATATCCAACAATTCATCTATATCCAGAATGGTGAACATAAGAAGGATCGAACCACCCTTCTTGCAATCTAGAACTATTATGAAAATAATAGTGGGCAGAAGAAAGGTTGGCCGCCCCTTCATTCATTTATCTTGAGCCTGATTCAAAAATGGGGTGTTGGTTAATGACATTCAACTTCAAATGACCGTCATATTATACAGACACAAATATCAAAAGAAAAAGTATGGTTTTGGAACCTGGAGTTTGGGTCTTTTGGAAACAGATTTGGCATTTTTAGTACCGGTTTGGTCACTTTTGGAACTGGATTTGTCGCTTTTGGAACTGGTTTTGGCTCTTTAGGAACCAGTATTGTCACTTTTGGAACCTTGATTTGGCACTTTTGGAATCAGATTTGGCAATTTTGGAATCGGTTTTGGCACTTTCAAAACTGGTTTTGGCACTTTCGAATGGGATTTGGCAATTTTGGAATCGGTTTTGGCACTCTCGGAACCGGTTTTGGCACTTTTCGAACCGGTTTTGGCACTTTTCGAACCTGGATTTGGCACTTTTGGAGCCAGATTTTGCTTGATTTTGGGGTTTAGAAAGGTGGTTTTAGCCCCATCTTCAAAGTGACTTGGACTGGAATAAGTCCAATTTTAATGAAATTGGTGTTTTAACTGATACCTTGTCTCTTCACATTTGCAATATCGAATTTTCGGAAGATGAAAAATCTCAAGTCTCGAATCATAGAGTCAGAAGATGGCTTCTACATAGGAAGAGGTAAGGAATTCAAGGAAAACATAGGACACATGTTGGGAAACAAGATGTGCGAGAGCGTAGTGGATGTTGGTTAAATGACAATAAGGGAATCATTGGAATTTTATGGGTATTTCCAAGGTTTCATTCAGTCGCTATTGTAATATTTTGAAAAGTCATCGATGTAGATGATTTTCATGTAAAGTATGGAGACAATTTTTTTAATGGCCAAGTATTAGTCCATTAGTTGATATTTGGTTGGAAACTCATATATATTGTAATACTTGACATTTCAGGTAATACAATTTACATGGTTTAAATTATATATGTTTTTACTTGATATTATTAGTGTTGTAATTAATTAATGCAAATTTGCAGGATTCACATGTGTATTCATATTTGATGAGCATGAATATTGTATTTTTTTTTAAAATTTAGTCACTATATCATATTAATTTATATTGATTAACAATGAACACAAATAAAATGAATAAATGACTAAAGTAGCCGTTTATATTTATTAATAATGAAAGAAAATGAATTAATATAAAACTACTAAATAGAGATAAATGATTACTACAAATGATAAATTTGTTACTAAAAAAATGACTAAAATTCGCATATAAATGACTATTAGTAGCTAATTTGCACTATCTTATAGCTCGACTAACTTAGTCATATTTATTTTAGTCAATAATAGTTTCCTTATTTAGTCTTATATTTGGTCATTGATTGTGGAAATGAATGAATAAATATATAACCAAATATACGACTAAATAAGGCAACTATTAATGACTAAAATAAATACGACTAAGTTAGTCGATCTATAAGATACTGGAAATTAGCTACTATTAGTCGTCGAATCAAAAATAGTCATCTATACGTGAATTTTAGTCATCTTTTCAGTCACTAATTTATCATTTTGTACTAGTGTCCCATCAACTTCATCACTCAGAATAGCATGTTCCCCCATGGGTGTGCGCACCATTACCATCCTAGTCATCGATTGACACCCATGATGTTGACCCCCCACAAGTCCGAGGAATCTGATACAAACCGAAAAGATTACCCCTAGCGTATCATTTTATAATTGCATATTTACTCCCCTAAGTAGACACCATCAGATTCCTCGGCCCATGTTACAATCAATATTCACAAATACCACTCATACCTACATGAGCAATTTACCTTCTGTAATCTTCTTTGCATCATTACCTCTGCAAATACACTTATGGGCCCCCCACCCTCATAAGTCATGAGCATCTAGTGATGACAATATTAATTCACCTTCCACCACCATGCCTTCGGAATGAGAATGACCGGCCATGTAATGGAAAGGCATTGGTGCGAGAAAAGAGGCAGCAACCATGCAGCAGCACATAAGCAACACTATCACAATATCCATTTCTTCCTCTCCAACTACAAAGTGTTTCAAATACTCCGAGTTGTGTTCTTTTGCCTATGGAAACACATCTATTTATGAAGATTGGATATGCGAAATTTGTTCGTGTGGTATCAATTCCAAGGAAATTTTTTGTGTGGCATCAATTCATTTGTACTGGTGTTGGGAAAAAACAATTGGTTTCCATCACTAGAAGACAAAGAAATCAAAATTAAGTTGTCCCCACGGTCATTGGAAAAAAATTTGAAATCTTTATCACTAGATCAAAAACGTTAAGTCGCAGTGGTTGGGAAAAGGAATTGTAAGTCACGGTGGTTGGGAAAAGAAAGTGAAGTCTTTATCAATAGAATATCCTAAAAAGAAAAATTAGTATTTATGGATAGGGAAAAAATTGGAATCTTTATCAATAAAATACTAAAAATTTAAGTTACGGTTCTTGGGAAAAGTAATTGAAGTCTTTATTAATAGAAGCTTCAAAAGATCTAATCTTTATTACTAAAAGTTAAAAATAAAAATAAAAGAAAAAAAATATATATATATTATCAATGGATGAAAAAAACATCTGTATTGATGATCTACCAAAAAACTGAGGTTTAATGAAATTTAAGATGCCAAAACAGATACTATACCACTATGGCTATACTTTTTAAGTATGATAAACAAGTGAATACTGCTCACTCTCAAAATAAAATACATATTTTAGGTTGGCTTCACTATCTTACTATTATTTTTAAATGAAATAAATTTAATTTAATTTTTAAATCTTTGTTTCAAATAATATAATTGTATTAATTTTTAGGTATTTTAGAATTTAAATTTTAATATTTTGTTTTAATATATGTTTTTATTTGTTTTTACTATGTATATATACTTCTATGTATATAAAAACTTTCATATTATTTTATACAAGTTTCTATGTTCCATGACGTTCAAACAAGTTGAATAGGATCATTTCTATTTTCCTAGAATTGATTTTATTTTATTATATATATAATTACAATAGGAAATTTATCAATTGGTTTTTTAACCAGGATTTCATAAAATGATTGAAAAATTTCCTCTTATTTATTTATCTCTATTTCCCATGGTATCAAGACAATACATTGAGGGAAGCAATAAGCAATAAGCACCCTGTACTTCAACATTGAATGCTACAATGGTGGATTTGTTCGCCATTGGATCTCAAGTTGATTGAGATCCCATGGCCAACATAGCACCGACCGTAGCATTCAATGTTACACTGTGGGGTGCTTATTACTTGCCATACATTGAGTAGAACTATCTCTTTTTTCTACAATTGCCCCACTAATTTCCAACTCTATCACCTTCTTTATTTTTTCTCAATTCTCCCACTCAAACTCACATTGATTTTGAAAAGGTGGCTATGTTATCTTGATCCAAAAAAATCCCATATTTCTTTAAATGGAAAGATTATAGCTCTTTTAATGCTTTGTGTGTGTATTCCAGTCAAAAGTATTTTACTTTTACTTTTGTGTTTTTGTTGTAAGCTCCTTCAATTGCATTGCTTCAAACAAATGAGTACAATAGATTTAAAAAATTGTATTGCTTCAAACAAATGAGTACAATAGATTAAAAAAAATGTATTGCTTCAAACAAATGAGTACAATAGATTCAAAAAGGTCCCCCATGAGAGTCCAAACCGGAGATAAAAAGATTGTATATCATTAGGAGTTATGAATATCTTAGAGTGTTTCAATCCAATATACAAAAGAGCTATAGTCCCTTTAACAAAGCTATCCTTATGGCTATGATCATCTACTAAGCCTGTATTGTACATAAGAGGACTGAAAAACAAAAAGCAAACCCCCCCCCCAAAAAAAAATAAACTAATATTTGTTTTCATCATTAGAAATAGAGATATATGGCACCTTCTAACCATGCGAAGACTCTAAATGGTCAAGAGTAGGTATTTTCATCCCTATCAATTCCTTGTACATCCAACTTTGTCTATCCTTGACTTGCTTGTTCTAGCCTTGGATTTCATTCATTTAAAGCAACAATTTGTTCATTTCCTTGTGGTTCTCAAGAAAAACATTTCCTAGCATATATTTGATGAGAAAGTATAGGGAAAGGGTCTTCTAATATTTGATCTCTCTTGACCTAGTCTATCCCAAGTCTTTATCCAAGCCTTCATCTCTTCGGAAATATGGTCTACATTATTCCCCTCCTTCTCCATCTTCACCCATATTTCTGTGTGAGAGAGCCTGTCTTGGACCTTACCTAGGACCTACTCCAGGTAAATGTTGTGGGATTTCCCCACTTCCTGTTGAGCATGAGTCTGGGGAACCACCTTTCTACCACTTTGGGATCAGCAGTCTCTTCATCATCTAGCCATAGCCACAAAGTAACTCACCTTCCACATGTTTTGATGTTGAGCTACACCCATAACCCAAGAATAAATGACACGAATAACCTTATGAACCACCACAACAAATGTCGGAGCGGGTATTTTGGACCAATTTTGGGAACTGCGCATAAGGAGATGCACCGCGAGTCAACAAGCTAAAGGAGTAGTGCATGCAAAAGGAGGAAGTTAGTTAGAATTAGTTGGGCACTTGTGTCCACATTGTAATAGGCTCAACCCATTCTGAAATGTATAAATATGTAAGGGATTTTTGAGTTAGAATGATTTCTTTAGTTTTGAGTGGTTGTTGCTTCTCTAGGAGTTGTGCTTATATTGTGTAATGTTGAGGTAATTTCGGGTTTGTGAGAGAGATTCTGATGCGTAGGGCACACATTTTGTAAGACTGTTCCAGATGATGATAATATTTGAGTCGATATGTTTTGGAGAAAATAACTTATGTGTTTGATGTGATGTATGTTATGTTTATTACATGTATGCTATGTTTCTATTATTGCTTTGAATATGCTATCAGTTATAATGAATAATTTATTTGTTTCTACGCATAAAGTGAATGTATGGTAGATAAGTTTAATGAGTGCCCACTTTCCATTCAATGTTGAAGAAGCCTGGTTCATGCAATACCCATAGATGTCTTGGGTGATAATTCATCTACCTATAAGTGATGTCGAAAGGGCCGATATCTAGGGTTTTGTTGGTGAATTTATATTTGACCTAGGTCTTCCCATTGCACACCAAATAATGGTTTCATTTCCAAGGATGAGATCTGTGACTGAGGGGAAAGTATAGGTCAACTAATGGCTCCATGGAGGCTGACTAAGGAAGAGATAGAAGACCAATTACAAGTAAAATATTACAAATTTTCCAAAAGATCGGAACAAGAACCCTTGGATCAACACAGAATGATGGTTGTAGAAGTACATATACACCGATCTGCACGAGATTTTCTTTGGTGAGTTCCATCTAATTATGGATAAGACATTCCTAAGGTTATCCAAATAGAACGCAACATTCTACATTGCTAGACCAAGGAGATGAACCCATGAATTGATCAGCAAGTCAATATTGTAAGTAACATGATATCACCTGCAATAGATTTCTGGTTGGATAGTGTATTGAGGGGTTATGTTATAGAATTTGCTATAGATTGTACCCAATCTCACAACGTTGTTTAGAGGTATTTCTATAAGGTTCCTCACAAAAGATATATGAATTCATTATGTTCTTGGGTCAAGATGTTGTTGTTCAACAAAGGGACTATGATATTGGAATACGATCACTAGGGGCCTTCGTGCACATAAGGAAACTAGGAACTGACTAAGGAATTGTCTGAGTAAAAGAAGGAAAGAATGAATGAAGAGTGGATGAGTTGATAATGTTGAGAAAATAAGAATATGCAATGGTAGAAGAGACTGGATTACTGTAGGGTGGAAAAATATTTCTGAAAGATAGTAGGAAGAGGACCAGGGTAATTTTTAAGGGCGAAATTTTGCCAATTGGCTATTTTTGGGTTTTTTTTCAAAAAATAAATTCACTATTTGGTCATTTTTAGTCTCTAATATCGCCTATATTTACATATAATATGTTTTTAAATCATAATATTCGTCAAAATTTACACATTTCAATAGTAAATTGTATGTTTCATATTTAATATTCACCTACCTATCTATATACATGTTTTTTTCAATCCAAAATAATTGCCTAGGATATTATACTTAAGTATAATATTTGAATCCTTAAAAATTACCTTGAAGAGGACTATAGTTGAGATAGAGGAACAACACAGTGAGTTTAAAGAAATATATATCTATGCAGGATTCCAGATTGAAGGACTATAGCACATAGAGAAGGAAAAAGATCCTCATCTCACCCCAAGAGAAAAAAAATCCCTACCCAAGCTAGGATTTGCATAAAAACCCCCAACCCCATGTGCATCTCCAAAATATGAGATAAGAACTGAGAATTTGTCACTTGCAATTATTAATCGTATCAAAGGTAGTCCAAGTAGTGGAATTAGTGTGGTAAATCAAAGTTAGCTAGCAGGACCAACTCAAAATACACTACATACCACAATGGAAAGGGTTATCCCACCTTGCGGATGATTTCCTTCCACGGAGCGGGGATAGGAAATCTAGACCAACATTCGCTTATTTGTGAGGAAATATGGCAAGTAAAACAAGTCCAATATGATGCTACAAATATTGTGCAACTGGTAACAACATTTACTAATTGCGCATTGACCTAGTACATGAAGTATCAAACCACTACACAAGCTAGAACGTTGGACAACATCAAACAAGCCTTGTTAAAGGAGTTCAAGAAACCAAAATCCGAGTCACAATGCATTTCAAAATTAAAAGAGATTAGATAGTTGGAAAATGTATCAGTTTGGGACTTTGATCAGAGGATCAAAGTATTGATGGACAAGCTGAAATTCCAGATCCTAGATGAGTAGCATAAGGAGTGGTTCAATGTAGGAGTGTTGCCAGATATGCGTTGCATCTTGGCACAATACAAAATTATGTCACAGTCAGACTCGCTAGATCTCATTTCAATGAAGTTAGAAGCATTCCTTGTAGGAGAGAATGTCATAGGGATGGCTCAAGTTCAGTCACAGCTGGTAGCATTGATGATTCAATTACAAGAAATTGCTAAAGGGAAGGAAAAGCACGAAGATATATGGTGCAAAGATTGCAGAGAGGAAGGCCATCATAAGAACGAGTGTCCATCATATAGAGAGTATTTGGATACGGGAGTTCCAAATCTATTTCCCAAAGGAGGAGGAGTATGGTGTGAGATATGTAGAGGGAATCATCCCCCTGCTACACTACTATAATTTTGTTTTGTAATTTTTGTAAATCTATGGGATGTGATGATAAGGATTGTTGCGCACTAAACCTCATGAGTGATAGGTAGGAGGTCCGTAGTAGAGCTATATAGCTCGAATGAGATCATTTTTATTTACCAAAGGATTCGTGAATTCCCTTGTCAGTAGTATAAAATTATTAAGAACAATTATCCATAGCTATATCTATGATTTTTTCAAGGGTTTGATTTAGGAATGGAGAAAGGAGAATACCTCTTGAAGTGTGCTTGTTTGGAGAAGATTTTTGGAGATTCCCTTTCTTGGTTTTTTCTCTTTAATACTGGTTTCTCCTCAATTCTTCTCTTAGTACTTGCAAAACTAGAACACACGATGTTTTATCTATTCTACAAACAATATTACATATGAGACTCAAAACAAAAACAGATCTAACATCCTACAAATTGATAAACAAGATCATTTGGTGACAATTGAATATGTTCATATTAATTCAAAGAAAACTAGAGTCTACAACCTCATCATTAGAGGCTTCCTCCTCCTTCACTTTAGGTTCCCTACTTTTCCCTTCAAGCCTTTGATCACCAAAAGTGTGAAGCAAAAGAGTCTCTCTCACCAATTCACTATAGTAACTTTAATTCTCTCTTCAATCAATCCTCCTTAATATTCACCTCAAATGCCTCTTATATAGCTTTAGGATTTGAGTAATGAGAGGTAAATTTTCAATATGGGATGATAATCCCAACTTAATTTCCTCCATTTACCTTCATTTCCATAGTTTTGGGAATTTATCATGAATAATGGATCATTTAATGCACAAAACACATATTCCTTGTATTTTCCTTCCACCTTAAGTTTATGGAGACTTCGTATTATATTTTACTAGGAAATTCAATCACTAAAGTTGCCCCTTGCAAGATACATGGCTCTTCATTCACACCTTCCCTTTTGGAAAGTAGTGGTTGGATTAAGAAATTATGTCTCTTTCAGTGCTTCATGTATGTCTTCATGTTGTGGGAAAAAATCAAAATATATTTTCGGCCTAGACTATTGAGGGTGTTAAATTGTGTGTTAACAATGAGAGAGTGAAAATCAAATGCATACAGATCCCAAGGGGAAGTTAGACCGAAAGGTGTGACACGAAAAAACAACACTCCAAGGGACTACAGTCAAGAAGGCTAAGGATGATTCAGAGGCAGAGGAAGAGGAGGATTTGGTAGAGGTAGAGGACCCATTATCTTGTACAATTGTGGCCAACAGGGACATTTTGTGTGGTTTTTCAAAACCCATGTATGACATGCACATGCTGCAGACAGTTGGACCATGAGATGGAAGATTGCCCGCTGTTAGTCATGAAATGGAAAGAGAAAAGGAACCGTAACCAGAACTAGATCCAAAACCAAAACCAAAAATAGAATGTGCAAATTATTGCAACAGAAGAGTGCAACGACCAACCCAAGATAACAACAGTTACATTGGAAGGATCTAGAACAAGAGTTGATGCAACAGATCAAAGAATTCATACTGAACAATGGATCATACAAGCTACAAATCCCAACCTAACATTTGATCCTAGAAGAGAAAAAAACATTTTCCAATAATAAAGGAAGGAGATAATAGTAACAAGATGTGGAGAATCGATGTCGTGGATTATGTATGACAGACCTCAAATGTATGACATGCCTCCAATTTAGGGATATTTTTAGGGGCGAAATTTCACCAATTGGCTATTTTTTGGGGTTTTTTTCAAAAAATAAATTCGCTATTTGGTCATTTTTAGTCTCTAATATCGCCTATATTTACATAAAATATGTTTTTTTATCATAATATTCGCCAAAATTTAACAATTTTTGGTAGTAAATTGTATGTTTCATATTTAATATTTTCCTACCAATCTATATATATGTTTTTTTCAATCCAAAATAATCGCCTAGAATACTATACTTAAGTATACTTTTATAATCCTTAAAAAATACCCTGCTCCAATTTATGATTATTCAATTCTAGAAAGGTCAGTTGAGAATATAGGTATGTTGAAAAGATTCTTGCGTAGTTGTTTGGAACCAATAAAGGAGGAGACTACATTTAACATGTTGCATAGGCTAATCAATCAATGTGCACATGAGAAAGAGATCCCTACCATACACTGAGAATTCAATAAGGTACAACACAACAGGAGGATGAATAGGGAATTCTATCTTAGTGTGTAGATTAGGGACTATGGCATGGAATTCATCTTTTTAGATCTGGGTCCTGATGTGAATGTTCTTTCGAAGCA
This sequence comes from Larix kaempferi, assembly GCA_027924585.1. Taxonomy (NCBI): domain Eukaryota; kingdom Viridiplantae; phylum Streptophyta; class Pinopsida; order Pinales; family Pinaceae; genus Larix; species Larix kaempferi. The sequence continues at coordinate 18,043 of BSBM01000852.1, read as the reverse complement.
AACATGGGAATTGATGGGTAAATCCAAGATAGTCTGGTAAGCTATTTAGTTGAGGATAGAAAATAAGTACAAAATTGTTCCAATCGGAAGGTTGACATGATTACTGGTTGATATTGATGGAGTGTGCAGCACAAAAAACTTCAAAATTATTGAGATAGTGGATGATAGTGAGCCATATCTAGAATTGCTTGGCATCAATTGGGCATTCACCAACCAAGCTATAATTGATCTAAAAAAGAGGAAAATGATCTTTGAAGGAGAAAATTTAAGAGATATTGCGCCATTGGATACTACAGAAGGAAGACGATATGTGGAAGTGTTAAATTTTCTGAATTTACTTCAATATGATCTAGGATCTTAACTGAGAGAACAACATGTATAGCATATCTACAGCATATCAATCATGGAGACAATAATGCAAGCATACAAGAGACACAAAGATTTACTTGGGGAAAACCATAAAGGTGAAAAACCCCAATAACTTCCTCAGAGATAGATAGAGCAATGATACAACCAACCAAGAGAGATAGCCATAACCTAGCAGTAGATCCTCCTCCTCCATCAGTGCGCCACTCCTCCTTGAGTGCATGTGTGAGAAGTGAGTGAGTAAATAGAGTGCCTCCCGCACTCTATTTATACTTGACTTGACTTGTCTTTTTACCTAACTCATGTAGGCTCGAACTTTACCACATAACATAATGCTGAGTGGGCCGACCCCCAATAGGGTGGTCTAATAACCCTTTGACCCACATGGCCGACCCCCAATAGGGTGGTCTAATAACCCTTTAACCCACATGACTTATACAGGGCCGACCCCAAACAAGGTGGTCTAATAACCCATCAAGTATAAGTTACGGCACTTACAATATAAATGACGACACTTCCTTATAGAGGAATAATACCATCTCTATAGGAATATAATATACATATATGTGAAATACATTCCGAAGTTACATATACATCAACACTCCCTCTTAACTAGGAAGGTATTTCTCAGCACAGTTCTTCTAGCACAAGTCATCTTCTCTGGATCATCGTCACTGGATAATCGTCATCGAGTCATCATCATCGTCACTGCTGCTGCTATCTCAATCAATCTCTGAATCTACTAGTCATAGGAAGTTCTACAGAGCCAGTCCTTTTTCATACTGGATGTAGGCCCACCACCTGCAGGTCTTCGTCATCACTGGCCATACTGTGGAATCCTCAGGACTTTTACGTGCGTCACAAAACCTCGAAAGAGCATCCCAGGCTATTACGAGCACACAGCTCTACCTATAGGATCTCCCAGGGCAACGAATTACATGTGACCTCACCACAAAACCTCGCAAGAGCATCCCAGGCTGTTACGAGCACACAGCTCTACCTATAGGATCTCCCAGGGCAACGAATTGCATGTGGTCATGGCAAAACCTCGCAAGAGCATCCCAGGACTGATTACGGGCACACAGCCCAACCTATCGGATCTCCCAGGGAAACGAATTACATGCCATAGGACAAAACCTCGCAAGAGCATCTGCCAGATATCCCAGGGCGCTATTATATGCCATAGGAAAAACCTCGAAAGACTATCTGCAGATCTCCCAGGGCAACGAATTACATGTCCTCCTAGAGCAAAACCTCGAAAGAGCATTTGCCAGATGTCCCAGGGCACCGAATTACATGCCATAGGAAAAACCTCGAAAGACCATCTGCAAATCTCCCAGGGCAACGAATTACATGCTCATCTGCACAACCTGATCCACGGCCATAGAGTATCAACCTGATACTCACCATACATCATCCTGATGTATCCATGATCATCCTGATCATCATCACTGCAACGTCCTGTTGCATGTCATCTGGAGCAACATCCTGAAGCTCGCCATCTATGATCATCCTGATCATCACTGCAACATCCTGCTGCATGTCATCTGGAGCAACATCCTGAAGCTCATCATCTATGATCATCCTGATCATCACTGCAACATCCTGCTGCATGTCATCTGGAGCAACATCCTGAAGCTCATCATCTATGATCATCCTGATCATCACTGCAACATCCTGCTGCATGCCAAGTATCATACATGATCCTCTTGATCATCAATGTATCCACCTGATACATATCATCATACATGATCCTCCTGATCATCAATGCATCTACCTGATGCATACCAAGTATCTACCTGATACATATCATCATACATGATCCTCCTGATCATCAATGCATCTACCTGATGCATACCAAGTATCTACCTGATACATATCATCATACATGATCCTCCTGATCATCAATGTATCCACCTGATACAAATACAAATACATGATACATATCACCATACATGATCCACCTGATCATACAATGTATCCACCTGATACATATACAGATACATGGTCCAAGCATCCAACATGATGCATACATACATACATAAAATGATCCAACTGATCATATCCAGCATCCACATGATGCGTACATACATACATAAAAATGATCCAACTGATCATATCCAGCATCCACATGATGCGTACATACATACATAAAAATGATCCAACTGATCATATCCAAGCAGAAACTAGAACATCATCCTGATGCTCATCATCCAACGCTTACATCCACAGCCATGTGAAGGATCCTCCTTCCAACATGCTTGGAATGGCTTCAGCAAATGTGTCCATCACTTCTTCCTCGAAGTATCCTCAATCTGAAGAACGCCAACTCTCTCTCTGAAGTACTCGAACTTCACCCTGGCTAGTGGCTTCGTCAGCACATCTGCAATCTGCTCGTCTGTCGCAACATACAGGAGCTTCACAGCTCCTCTCTGCACCATATCCCTGATATAGTGATATTTGATCTCTATGTGTTTCGACCTGTCATGAAACACTGGACAGCTTTACACAACTCTGGTTATCACAGAAGATACCAGTAGCCTCCAACGGGAGATCAAATAGCTCAGACAGTAGCTTCCGTAGCCATATTGCCTCACAACTAGCTGAACAGGCTGCAACATACTCTGCCTCAGCTATACTCAGTGCTACGCAGGACTGCTTCCTGCTAAACCAAGAGATCACACCTGATCCCATACTGAAGCAGCACCCAGATGTGCTCTTCCTGTCTGCAGCACTGCCAGCCCAATCTGAATCAGCATAACCCTGTAGGTTAAACTTTTGATTCGCCTCATACTTGAGCCCATAATCCACTGTACCCTTCAAGTACCTCAGAACATGCTTTACAGCAACTAGGTGAACACTCCTCGGATCCGTCAGGAACTGGCTCAATGTGTTCACAGCAAAGCAAATGTCTGGTCTCGTGTTCGTCAGGTACATCAAGGACCCAATCATCTGATGGTACATGGAGACATCAACCGGCTCAGATGAAGCATCACATAGAAGCTTTAGATTCAATGCCATAGGTGTGGTCATGGCCTTGCAATCCATCATCCTGACCCTCTTCAGGATTTCTACTGCATACTTCCCTTGTCCAAGGAAGATTCCATCTGTACTCTGCCATACCTCCATGCCAAAAACAAATAGTGCATCATCCCCAAGTTCTTCATCTCGAACTCAACAGCAAGCTTCCGCTGCGTGTCGGCAATCAATCTATCTTCATCTGTAACAAACAGGTTATCTGCATACAAAAGTAGTATCACTGGATTGCCTTCCTCAACCTTGTAGTAAAGGTTGGAATCCGCTTTACTCTTGGTAAAGCCCAAACTGGATAGAAAGCTGTCTATCCTATCATACCAAGTTCTGCACACATATATGACTACACCATGTTGTCTTGAAATCCATCTGGTGCATCTTCTATTTCATCACTTTTATATTTCTCAATGCTGTCATCTGCAATATGCTTGATTTGATAGTTCCATTTGGAAGTCATAACAAACTTCCCTTCACGTCTTGGGATTACATCCCAAACATCATTCTTCATGATCGATGGATCATGGCATTCTATTTCTTCATCCCAGATCCTGGGAACTTCAATATCTTCAATAAATATCTTTGTTGCTGGAACAAATGTTGTAGTCCTTTTGTAGGAGATGGCATACGATCTTTCCTACACAACAAGTTAAATTGCATGATTAGAAAATATCTCATAGTTTTCAGAACAAATTCTTACACATAAAGAAATATGCCATACAGTCATGCAATTATCTTAGCCAATGCTTCAATACAACATTTATCCATATTTCGTAACTTTCTAGATGCCTTCCAATCTCTACCAGAACATTGTTAAGAGTGTGCACAACTCCCAACATGTCAGCAAAGAGGTTTCATTCTAGATAAGTAGCAATGGAATGTTGTACAGTGCCATAGGCCACTTACCCATGCATATTAGGAGTATACTGTTCATCAATGCAATTATTCTAATATGCATAATACACAACCTAATTCTAGGAACATCAGTATATACATTATTGAACAATTTTATTTAAACAAACAAATATGCAAGAAATGATGATTAAAATACTTATCTTTCTTTGTTCGTTGGGTGGACTCCCTCTGAGTATTTGCTTCCTTGCAAGAGCTGCTGGAGTCCTAATCTGAGGTAGCTTCTTCTACACCTTTCTGTTGTGAAATGTAGAGAGATGATCAACTCCCTCTGAATATCTGCATCCTTGCAGAAACTACTGAAGTGTGCTCCTTTGCTTTCTTGCAGGAACAACTAGAGTGTGCTCCCTCTTGATCTTTGCTTCCTGAATTACCTATTCTTGAACTCATATTCATCCTTGGTCCCTATGCATGCTTATTAGTATCATGAATGTGTTATCCTTGTGATCTCATATAAAATCATACATTCATTAGTATACTATTAAAACACAATAATCTCAAGCATGTATAGTCATGATCATTTCAAACAGAAATAATAAGCATTAGCATTCAAGGATTCTTATGGTTAGTCAAATCATAAGAAACATAACATGTCTAAACCTGTAATTACTCAAGCCTATGACTCTTTAGGTTAGTTGAATCATCAATCAAGATAAGAGATATAAAATGCATAAAACCTGTGATTATTCAAACCTATACCATCATGATTCTTCTGGTTAGTCATATCATCAATTATGGTAAGAAACATAATATGCATACAATCATGATTATTCAAACCTATGACTTCATGAATAATCATTATCAACAACGCGATAGTATAAGATCCTAACCCAAGGTAGGAATCTAGCTTGATATAGGAAAAACATACCTGGATTATCATGTTAGCTAGTTATGTCTAACATACCCGTATAATGTCTTTTGGTTCTCTTTAGTGACTTGTGCTAGTAACCTGCATGTCTCATAAGTTAACCATTATAAAACCAAGTTATACATACCTCGTGAATGGATCTTGTATGAGATCCATGACAATGGATGAATCTTTGTCCTCATGTCATCATGATCATATGTTCTTGAACCAGAACATGATTTGTCTTCTTGGTGTACCTTTCATGTTAGTAGACAACATAAAACTCATACAACATCACAATGTGTTAGTACAAACATAAGTTTCATACTCCTAATAAATGAATGACTTCTATCATGCATTCATAATTTTATTAAGGTGATATGATAAGTCTAAAATCAAGATTGTACTAACTGTGATAACATGAAGACAAACATATCATAAACTTAATCATGGACAAATATCGAAACATACCTCGATGAGTCATACCTGTCGAGATCGCTTGTAATCTTCTTATGTAAGGCCTTATCCTCATCTCCCTCTGAGACATGAACTTCTTCACTTATGCAGGTGATCAATCCATCTTCTTCTAGGATTAACCCAATTCACTTGATTTGCAAGAACTGGACCTGGAGCTGGATATGGGTTTGTCAGAGAAACCCCAAAAATTCAAGCTTTGAATTTCAAACTTTCGAAAGGGTAGAAATATGCGCCTTGATGAGCTGATCAAACTGGTATATTCAGAATTTGAAAACTGCAAAGTTTCACTCCTCAATTTTGCCTTTGAAACTTCTGGATTCACTGGACGTGATCCTGAACTGGGGTTTGATGAAGCCCACTCTTCTGCCCAATCAAAATGTTTGATCCAAAGCTAGAAGCTTCTATTTTTCTGAGGAGCTTCCAGCCGTGGTCACAGATTTCAAAAATTCCCATTTTTACAGAAGCCTTAATTTTTCACTTTTCTGATCAAAGTCTCGAACTAGGGTTTGATCAAGCCCGGCCTTCTGCCCAACCAAAAATTCTGATCTTGGTCTCTAAATTTCTATTTTGATGAGTAGCATCCAGCCGTGGTCTCCGATTACAAAAATTCCAACTTTCTCCAAAGCCCTAAATTCCGGAAGCCATGAATGAAGGTACCAAAAAATAATTCTGTTTTGACATAAATATGTACCTGATTGTTTCTGGTGTAACTCCGAAACTTTTGATCCACAGGGTCTGAAAAAGTTTCCTGAGATAGCCTGACCTGTTATCTTTCCATCCTGACAGGTCTGACCTCAATTGGAATCTCTGAGAGAGAGTTATGCCAAATGTCGCAACGTGACCTATTTTGGGATAAAACAGGAGAGCGAACTTGTACGGCGTTCCACGTGTCACTGTTTTAATTTCGGCCTCTGAAAACGTTTTCTGAGATAGTACAGACTGTGTAATACCTGTCACTTTTTACGAAATTTCATTTGGAGCTTCCTAGCCCAAGATATGACCTTTTTCCCAAGGTCACCTGATTTTGACTCAGATCTGGAAGAGGCAGAAACCCTATATTGTACATATCATAAATCACAAAGTACAACGAATTAGAGGTTTTCCTTTGGACACAATATACCTGGAGATCTTAGCTTCGGCCTGTAACAATTTCAGATCCGAAAACTTCGCCAAAACGGATTTATAGCGAAAGTGCTACGATGACTGGTTTTTGCTATATCAAGCCCTAGCATCGTAAGTGCAACAAGTGTCATACATGCCATATCATGCCTTCTTTCAGGCTAGCTTTGATACCATGTTAAATTTTCTGAATTTACTTCAATATGATCTAGGATATTAACTGAGAGAACAACATGTATAGCATATCTATAGCATATCAATCATGGAGACAATAATGCAAGCATACAAGAGACACAAAGATTTACTTGGGGAAAACCATAAAGGTGAAAAACCCCAATAACTTCCTCAGAGATAGATAGAGCAATGATACAACCAACCAAGAGAGATAGCCATAACCTAGCAGTAGATCCTCCTCCTCCATCAGTGCGCCACTCCTCCTTGAGTGCATGTGTGAGAAGTGAGTGAGTAAATAGAGTGCCTCCCGCACTCTATTTATACTTGACTTGACTTGTCTTTTTACCTAACTCATGTAGGCTCGAACTTTACCACATAACATAATGCTGAGTGGGCCGACCCCCAATAGGGTGGTCTAATAACCCTTTGACCCACATGGCCGACCCCCAATAGGGTGGTCTAATAACCCTTTAACCCACATGACTTATACAGGGCCGACCCCAAACAAGGTGGTCTAATAACCCATCAAGTATAAGTTACGGCACTTACAATATAAATGACGACACTTCCTTATAGAGGAATAATACCATCTCTATAGGAATATAATATACATATATGTGAAATACATTCCGAAGTTACATATACATCAACAGGAAGTACTAAAAATTAGAGAAATGGAGATTTTCTACAATGTGACCAAGAGGATGGAAGACTATGTGAATTGTATTATTGATAGTATCCTTAGTTGGCATAGTACCAGTTCTTGCATTTTAGACTCAGAAGAATCCTTTTAAAACTGGAAGTAGAGGATGCATGAAATGTCTACAAGGAGATGTACACATATCACTTGTGTGTTGCGATGGATTGGAACCAAGGTATGTTATCCCCCAAGGTATAATGGACTTACTAAAGTAGATTCTTTTGTAAACTCATTTGAAGTGCAAATACCAGAGCAACAAAGATTGTTAGCATTAGATGCCACACTTAAAGAAACCCTTGAAAGATGGTGGGATTCCCATAATAGGAAAATAAGTGATTGGAAGTAGTGTAGAAGACTGTTACAAGTCAGGTTTGACACTGAATACACAATGCAGAAGTATACGAGGATAAATCCAACATAGTATATTACGCAATGCATCGTGACATGGAGTGCAGTGCCAAATAAGTAGTGGAAACATCTATTTGTGCACACATTGGACACAATTCCAAGTAAATAGCATACAAAGATGGAAATGTGCAGAGGCACATCAGACTAGGAAGACATGACATGCAATATCAAGGTAATATTTACCTTTGAAGATGAGGTTCCTCTGCTGGAGGAAGTGTTGAAGATTATCAAGGACAATATTTTTGCACCAGAAGACTTAATATGAGCCATACTCATATGTAGTGCACATAAATCATCTGCGACTATTGAGGAACAACCTTCTGAAATGCTATAAATTTGCTAAAGAAACCAAGAGGAGGATGACCCAAGAAATTTACAAATACCAGAGACCGAGGGAGAGCACAAGGTATAGGGGCTAGAGCTTGGATATGTTGATTATGAAAAGCCATTGAAAATGCACAAGGTCAATATTGGTACAAAAGATAATACCAAGTTTGAAAACATTGGGCAGTATTGGAATGAGGAAACGGTTGAAAGATTGTTAATTTATTGTGTGAATATCAATATTTTCTTCCCACTAAGTTTTCAAAGATGAAGGGGATCACTAGAGATCTAGGGAAGATGAAGATACCTTTGAAGCTTGATGCTAAAACAGTGAAGAAGAGACCATACTGCTTAAACCTGGTGAACAAGGAGAAAGTCAAGGATGGGATAAATTGGATGCTAGAAGCTAGGATTATAGAACCTATTAAAGAATCAAAATGGATCATTCCAATGGTGGTCTAAGATAAGAATATAGAAGGAATAAGAATTTGTGTGGATCTGGGCAAGTTAAACGATGCTTATTTGCATGATTCGTTCCCTAATCCATTCACAGATGAAGTGTTGGAGAGTGTAGGAGGAAAGGAATCTTATTCATTCACTGATGGGTTCTCAGGATATCATCAGATCAAAATTACATTTGAGTATAGGAAGAAAAAAACCTTTGCGATAGAGTGGGGATGCTACCAATAACTAGTGTTGTTTTTTGGTTGGAAGAATGCTCCAACAATATTTTCTTGAGTGGTTATCCCACAATATTTGTGTGGATCTGGGCAAGTTAAATGATGTTTTTGTGCATGATTCATTCCTTACTCCATTCACAGATGAAGTGATAGAGAGTGTAGGAGAACAAAAATGTTTCAATGACCACTGTCTCTCGACTGACAACCCACTTCACCACGAAACCCCTAGCCTCAACCATGCCTCAAGACGTGATTTCCCTGTGTACTGGTAAGCTTGAGCCTTGCCTCAACCCGATTTCTCATTCGGCCATGATCCCGCCATCTCCATTTGGCAGATATTTGTCATCCCGCCCTATAAAAAATACCCCAAAGTATTTTTGTATTGTTACATTAAATTAAAAAGACCCTTTGCCCCTTAATATATAAGCAATATAATTTTTACGTTTTCATGAATATTTAATACCGCAATATGAATGAACGTGATTTATATTTCCTTCTAGTGAAGCCCCCATTGTGGGAATCCTCTTTACATTATACAATAACTCCTCCATTTTTTTGATCATTGTCAATTGAAGTTGTTACTTTACTTGGCCCCCCTCCAACTTCATACTTATCTATAGGATCCTATTATGCATTTATCCCTCCCCTGCCCCTAATCTACATAATGTCAGTTTCTCTCCAGTGCCACTTCCAGTTGCATCATTGGTCAATATTTCAAAACAATTGCAGACTTCAAATTTATCATATTTCTTGAGTGACCCAATGGTCAGAGTCCCACTACCCATTTCATCATTTGTAAGTGTACCCACCCCACAACATATATCAAGTTTCAATCCCTTTTTCTATGATCCTATTGTGCACATTTTCGCTCGGACTCAATTACCAGAATCGAGTTTTTGTTCCATGAGTAACTGGTGTAATTTTGAAAGGATTTCATGTGATTTTCTAGTGTAACTCCATCATCTCAATACCCAAGAAATTAGTATAATTTTTAAAGGATTACATGTTATGTAATGACCTTTTTTTGAAATTATTTAAAATGGTGAAATTTTCAACATTTTCCACTAGTTCGACCCCTAACTAGTCTTGCTTGTTTGACTTCCAACTAACTCCAAATGATCCCAAATTGCTACTGAAGGTACTTGGATGATATTAAGAAATATTTATAATTTTTATGGAGGAATTAGAGTGTTCATATTACTTCTTCAACTCCTCTTTCAAAACTGGTAAAGATAGGGCATTTTACTAGCAATTGTTGGTTCAAATCCCCTAGGGTGTGTGTGGAATTGGCTCTCCAGATGCAACTCAACCATTTCGAATTTCAGATCAGAGGTAGGGGATGCCAAGGGGAATTAAATGTGGTCTCAGGGACATCTCCATTCAGTTCATAAACCTCTCTAAAATGCACTTCAATCAGATATAACCAACTAGTCTCGACCTTGGGGGAAATGAGACTCAACCTTCTCCAAATCTCCAAATGCTATGAAACTTCACGAAATGACTTCAAATGATTATATAATGAGCATTAAATTCTTAGAATTCATCATAAACAGTCCATACATCAGTTTAATATCCATGGCTCATTCATTCATTCAAATATAAGGAAATTTCATTGTCATACATCAAGGTAGTGGGGAATGGACACCATTTTCTCATTAATAATCAGATTTACATGATTACAATTGTTCTCTCAACATGAGACTCTTCATGACAGTAAATAAAGAGAATTTATATCATATTACAAAATAATGGTGGAATGGAAGCTCCCTCAAAAATAACTATAGCTCACCAAGTGCGCCTCAACCCATAGAGCAAGAATATGATGAGAAAACTTGGACTAGATGAAGGAACAAGCTGATATTGAAGTGTCCATGAGATTCCCTGTAGCTACACCTGTAACTTATGACTCCATTAAATCTCCATGAAAGACCTGAATGGCCTCTCCACACACCAACTTTAATGGAAATCTTTCACCCTCGAAATTGGCTAAGGCAAGAAGACTAGTTTTCCACTAGCTCTCTCTCTTCACAAATGCAAATTCTCAAATGATCAAAATGCCCTTCTCATGCTTGATTCATGTATTTTATAATCAACCTTATCCTCCTATGGTTCGAATTCCTCCCATTAGCTTCTAGAGATCTCCAATTAGGAAAGATTCCACATTTTCCACTTGACTCCCAAGTTCCCAACCTTCCACCTTCTCCCAATTCAAGTAGGAGTCTCTTTGGCTTCCTCAACTCCCATGAGCGCCACCTTGGAGCCTATTTTTGGGCCTGACATGTCATAGTGGTCAGTTGTCAGCAATCAGGTCTGAATTTTGTCATAGATGTCATAGATTCTTCATCATTGTTGTCATAGGAGCTAGGGAATCTAGCCCAAGTGTCCACAAACTTCTAGTTTGGCTCTTACTCTTCCATTGAGGTTACCATTCCATCCAAATTCGACCTATGATGCTAAATTCCATGTGTATGAGCCTACCAACTCATCCAATATTTTTTTCCTTCTCATGGATTCAAAATGGCAAGAGATAGATGCCATGTGGCATTGAAAAATCAAGCTAGTGTGGGTCCCACATCCTCCATATGTCTTCAAAACCAATTGCCACCTAGAATTTCTTTTGAATTTCTTTATTCAACCTATTTATTAAATACTTGAACTATTCTAATTTCTAAACATCGTTTATTAGCTCCCTTATTACAATTCCAAATGTATCCATCCAACCTAGGGAACTAGTAGGATTGATGGGATTGTCTTTCTATGCAATTATTTGAATGGGGACATTACATGTACTTTTCTGTTGTAACTACATCATCTCCATTAAATATTTGTAGGGATTTAAGGTAGTTGACAGGAATATCATGGAGAACTATTGGAAGTATAGGGGGTTTATATCTATTTAGAACCCAATGCTCCAAACAAATCTAAATAATCGGGTAATTCTCATCCTTTTGGTATATTAATTTAAGTGTTTTACTAAGGATTTTTATGTTCTAGGAAGACATTATGGACCACTTTAATAGATTTCATAATTATTTTGGATATTATGTTGCTTGATCATGGTAGATTTTTGTGTTTATTAGTGTGTTTGGAAAAATAAATTGGATTTTAAGCATGACTCTCTTTGGATTTTATTTCATTTTCTTAGAATTACAAATGATTCAATTTGGGTGTAAGATCATCTCCCCAAATTTTAAAGGGTGCTATATCAATGGAATATTGCATGCCTTACAAGCATGAGGTTGGTGGTTCAATTCCTTCATGCCCTACTGATATTGCAATATATTTCTAATAAAATATTTTTTATGATGATTTATATATAAGGCGAGTCTCAAACCATCTTTGTATGTTGCTACAAGGGGGGTTCTAAAATTTCCTCGTAGGTCGCTATGAGGGGATTGTAAACTGCCCCCGTATGTTCATAACCACCCTTTTATGCATGTATGAGGGGGGTTCTAAAATACCCTTGTAAGTTCCTATGAGGGGGGGTTTAAACCGCCATCATATGTTTCTACAAGGGGGGTTTGTAATTGCACTTGTATGTTCCTATGAGAGGGGGTTCAAAACCACCCCCATAGGTTTTTTGAGAGGGAATTTTAGGGGGGGTTCAAAACCACCATCTTAGGTTTTCTCTGAGAGGGTTTTGGGGGGGGGTTCAAAATCGCCCTCGTAGGTGGATTTTTAGGGGGGGTTCAAGACTACCCCATAGGTAGAGTCTTAGGGGAGGTACAAAATCACCCCAGAGGTTTTATAAGAGGGAGTTTTAGTGGGGGTTCAAAAACACTCCCATACGTAGAGTTTTAGGGGGAGTTCAGAACCACCACCATAGGTCGAGCTTTAGGGGGGCTTCAAAACCACCCCCGTAGAGTTTCTAAGAGGGAGTTTTAGGGGGGTTCAAAATTGCCCCTGTAGGTATCTACAACTCTCTTACCATTCCGAAGAATTGCTTCAGTGATTCATTGAATTTGGTATCATCCCTCTACTGTAATCCAATATAATCCAGTCAAGTAAGATTTTGGTTTGATCTGTCATGGTTTTTTTTGTACCAATTAAAACTGGCAGAGGCAGACTGAATTCAACTCTGAACGTACCTTCAATTGAGTAGAATCAAAGTAAATTAAAAGAATTCAGAAAGTCTGGGAGAATATGCCAACATAAGTGATGAATTCTGGCTACTATCAATTCAAGTTCCAAGGCCCCAGCAAGCAGCAGCCACAATACCGTGCAATTTAATAATAGAGTGGACGAAACCAATGGGCAGATTTAGCTGCATTAGTTTTTCTGAAGTATTCATCCAACCAGTTACTTTTTTTTTTTAACTAGGTGTACCAACTATGTATATTTGCCACCATAAGGGAGAAAATTGAGATAATATTGTTTTTTAGACGACGAGAAAAACATGGCAGACTCCATCTCCGAAAGGTTCAATGAATACACAAATCCCATATTGGCAGAGCTAATAAACTGACATATGGAATAACAAAAATTACTTTTCACTGCTGTTTTATTCCAGTGACTGTTAGGGAATCTTCAAATCTAAGAATTTGCAAAAGCGGATTCTCCACTTGAGCAATTTTGAGTTTTAAACTTTTCGAATTGGGTCCGAACTCAATTTTTGGCGTTAAAATTGGCTCTGAAACTGATTTTAAAATAATGGAAAATTCCCAACTCACAATTAGCAATTTCAAAATCTACGGAGAAATGGTCCAAAATGATCACCTGCGTCACACATGAGAGGGACTGTTCACTAATCAGTTTTCTTCCCATCTTCATTTCAGTAAGACAAAACGAAGGAACTTCATAAAGTTTACCGCTAGTACCACATGCTACATAGACAAACCGTTTCATATATTTGCGCACGAATCAGCTACGGGTAACGTAATTTGGTAACAACTTTATCACAAAAAGAAAATATCATTAGCATATCCATTTTAAATTAAGGTTTATTAAGCATTTATTAAATCAAGCATCTGGAGGTATCTAATTTTTTGAGGTGTAATTTTGTTTTAATTTTAAATTTTTTATATGTCTAGAAAAATTTACACTTCAAGATAAAAAATTTACACATCTCTCCATACTGAACCGAGAACACCTCACTACTCTCAATACATTAACCAAAACTTAAAAAAAAAACAAGAAACACTCCATTGTTCCTTATTTAAACAATCTGTTTGTGACGCAAAACATGTAGCCTCGAAAGGATTAGGTGATTAAACTCTATGAGTTGGCCAGTCGTTGTTTTGTTCAATGCTCACCATGGCACATGCATCATGATTGCCACTATGTACACGCGCCATACTAGATTGTTATAAGAAATTCTCATGATCAGGAGCAGCAACAGGTGCATGGGCTGATGCAAAAGATACAGGAGAACATTCCCAGTACACACCAGGTTATGAAGATGATGGAAGGGCATTATTGCTCTTTGGTTGTATTACCCTTACACGCAGTTCTTATTTTGTTATTTTTTGCATCGCATATATCCATTGTTGGTCCTGTTCTTAGTCGATGCTTTTCTAAAGAGTTCTCCAAAAAAACCCATTATCCGTGGCTGGCACACGACACCCAGTAGTAATTATACTCAGACGATGAGTAATAGTAGTAGGACTACTGAGATAAAAGGGCAAATACATACGACCAAGAGAAATTGATCATTCCAGACTTTATGAAAATTAAAATGAAAACTATGTAAAAAAACGGGAAGAGAAACATAAATAATTGTCACAAATAAATTATATTTTTATTTAAAACATACGACCAAGAGAAATTGATCATTTCAGACTTTATGAAAATTAAAATGAAAACTATGTAAAAAAATGGGAAGAGAAACATAAATAATTGTCATAAATAAGTTATATTTTTAAGTTTAAGTTGTTGGAAGTTCATTATTCATTATCTATATATCACAAGTTTGTTATTTATATATCAATTACCAATTATTTTTTATTTTCCTTTTTTAACAATTGTTTATTTTAAAATTGGAAAGACTTCAATTTGAAAAAAAATATAAAAATCATAAATTCTAGTCTACTCCAAATTCTAAAATGTAAATATCTATACCTATAAAAATTTGAATATAACATATAAATTAATACTGAAAACAAATAAATTGATAAAATCTATTACTACTTGAAGAGATGTCTAATTCTTTGTTAAAATAAAATAAATATATATTTTTTAAATAGTAAAATTTTAACAACCATTAACGTTGCCTTTCCTATTTTTAAAGGAATGCCTCTCCCATTTTTAAAGGAATGCAGACATATTGTAGTATTATTCTACATAAAGTTGTCGACATATTGTTGTATTATTTTCATATAAAATTGTAATAGACTTAGCTTTATTATATTTTTGTATTATTTCAGTTGAAGTTGTAATGGAGTTAGTTTTTTTTAAAGCATTTCTGTAATTTGTTTTGATTCATTCAACTAATATTTTTTTTTATATTGTTTATAAAATATATGTTAAATGAAAGATAAAGTTATAAATTAGAAATTGAAAAACCAAAAGTATATATATAATTTAATTTTAGGTTGAATAAATATAGGATATTAGCAAGTTGTGTCATGTGTCATTTCATTGACATATGCTTAAATCGTTTACATAAAGAGATACTAGTAGACAAAGAGAGTGTCCATGATAGGGATATATTATGATGGTGTAAATTGGCAATTCATGAAGGTGAAAACCTTCCTTATCTTTTAGTCCTTCAAAATCTATTTGATCTTTCTCGATGTCTAATATATATATAGTTAAGATAGATCACTCTAATTTTATAAGGTTTCTTAATCCTACTTGGAATTTGTTCTTAATCATTATAACATTCTTCAATAATAATAAAAAAGTCAATAAGTATGATAATATAATTTTAAAAGTAGTCTCAATCTCCACTCCACCCAGATATATTTGTATATAATTAAAGAAATTATTTGATTTTTTCCATTCTTAAAAAAAAAAAATTCCACAATCAAACACTACACCATTAAGTGACAAATGCACCAAGACCGATTTCTTATTCTTCAATGCAGAAAATAACTTGCTCACAATCAGATATTTTATTCAAAATGGCATAGGCTCATTACAGACTCAAAGTAGATCGGCTTCGGAGGGCGAAGCTCGTCACTGCAAACACGAATGCATATGGAAAAATGGTATGCAAACAATATACCATTAAGCTAGATTACATACGATAAGATAGTTATATGGACAAATGGTATTCAAACAATATACCATTAAGTGACATTACATACATTAAGATAGTCAATCATATCGATAATTGCTATTGATCTATGTGGGGATTCGATAGAGGCCATAAAAGGGTCTTCTTGTGTTGTTGGGAGGAAAACCCACTACCCAACATGTTGCTTTGTCCCAAAAAATGAACATAACAACAACTCCTCCAAATCCAATCCCTAGTGCCATCCCCAGTGCTATCAAAGACATTTTTTCATCTACACAACTCAACCATCCTCTTTTAATATTACTCGGACTGCCATTGTCTCTAGAAAGTGTTTTCTTTGGCTTATCTTTTGTATGGCATGGTGGTAGAGGAAACCCACATAAACACTTATTACTCTCAAATGAAGATGGATTAAAAGTGGAAAATTGTGTCCCTTTTGGGACTGGCCCACAGAGGTTATTAGATGAAACATTTACATAAGCAAAAAATGATAATTTAGAGAGATTTTGAGGAATTACTCCACTCAGTTTATTTTTGGCCAAGTCCAACTGCTCCAAAGTAGATATGTTACTAATACATGTAGGTATTTTCCCTTCCAATTTGTTCCTAGATAGATTTAGCAACCGCAACTAACTCATACTTTCTATGCTTACAGGGATTTTTCCTGTAAGATTATTATTAGACAAATCAAATATAGTGTTTGCAAATGAAACGCATGGTAGAATATACTCAATACCTTTTATATATTCTTCTATTTCGAAACTATAGTGATATGGACTAGACAAAGATAATGCAAAAGCCTAGGAGTCCTTCAAGATCATTTGGTATTCTTCCATTAAATCTATTGTTTGATAAATCCAACAAAACCAAGTTGGTGCACTTTGTTATCCATTGAAGAATACTACCATGAAGACTATTATAACCCAAGCTTAAAACTACTAAGTTTTGACTCAAATTTTCAAGGCTTGAATGAAGCTCACCTGTAAATACATTGTGTCTTAAATCCAAGGATTGAAGCTCGGTACAATTTGCAAGAGATAAAGGTAGAGTTCCAGAGAGATGGTTAGAATGAGCTGAGAAAATAATTAAATAATTTGGATAATAGAAACAGGGAATAGGTCCCTCAAAGTTTTTATGTGATAGGTCTAATTCTTCAATTGAAGTCAAATCAATAATTCTATTGGGAATGCTCCCATAAAAACTATTATTAGATATGTCTAGAGTAGTGAGAGCCTTTAACTCACCTATGTTATATGGGATTTGCGTGAATTTGTTTGAATCCAAAATTAAATGATTCAAAGAATGAAACTCTCCTATAGAACTTGGAATTTTCCCTATGAGATTGTTATGTGAAAGGGATAAAGATTCAAGCTTTTTAAAATTGGTAATAGCGTGAGGTATACGACCCATGAGTTTGTTTTGAGAGAGATCTAACTGAATCAATTTAGTCAAATTAAAAATGGCTTTAGACAGCCGTCCAGTTGGACAGTTCGCTCCCTGGATCCACTGTGATGGCAGCTCTGAAGGATAAGAGAGCATGACGGTCCCTTTTATGATGGGCGTCCATTGATGACAATATGAATTCCCGTTCAACCACCATGCGTTCAGAATGACTGGCCATCTGGTCATAAAACTAATGAAAAGCCGTTGGTGCAGGCAAAGAGGCAACAATATCACACGATCCATTTCTCCAACTACAAAGTCTTTCAAAGCCTCTGAATTGTGTGTTCTCGGCTATCCACACACATCTATTTATATGTACAGCGAGGTTCCAATAAAGTCACATTGGAGATGCCGAATAAGTGGTGTCAATTCAATGGAAATTGTTA